>SJYA01001691.1:2308290-2413776 GCA_006410615.1 Neotragus moschatus | reverse complement strand
GGGGAGCTCCAAAATCACTGCAGATGGTGACTGCAGCCATGAAGTTAAAAGACTCTTACTCCTTGGAAGAAAAGTTATGACTAGTCTACATAGTATATTCAAAAGCAGAAATATTACTTTGCCAACTAAGGTCCGTCTAGTCAAGGCTATGGTTTTTCCAGTAGTCATGTATGGATGCGAGAGTTGGACTGTGAAGAAGGCTGAGCGCCGAAGAATCGATGCTTTTCAACTGTGGTGTTGGAGAAGACTCTTGAGAGTCCCTTGGACTGCAAGGAGATCCAACCAGTCCATTCTGAAGGAGATCAGCCCTGGGATTTCTTTAGAAGAAATGATGCTAAAGCTGAAGCTCCAGTACTTTGGCCACCTGATGTGAAGAGCTGACTCATTGGAAAAGACTCTGATGCTGGGAGGGATTGGGGGCAGGAGGAGAAGGGGACGACCAAGGATGAGATGGATGGATGGCATCACTGACTCGATGGGCGTGAGTCTGAGTGAACTCCGGGAGTTGGTGATGGACAGGGAGGCCTGGCGTGCTGCAGTATGTCATGAGGTCGCAAAGAGTCGGACACAACTGAGCAACTGAACTGAACTGAACTAGAAAATGCAGCTTACAGCGGGGCCAGATCTTCAATTTCAAATTCAATTCTACTTCCAAACCATGTTGCATTTTTAAAGACTCACCCTTAGGGGAGTTTTCTGGTGGTCCAGTGGTTAGGACTCTGCTCTTGTACTGCAGGGGGCACGGCTTTGATTCCTGGTTGGGGAACTGAGATCCTGCATTCTGCATGGCATGGCCAAAATAATTTTTTTTTAGAAAATCACACTTAAAACAGAAAAATCAGGAAACAGCTTCCTTGAAGTAAAAGAAAACTCTCTTATAAGGTTCTCAATAGAATTTCACCTCAGAGAGCTCCAGAGAGAAGATTCACTAAGGAAAGTCCCACTGAGCTCTTTACAGAGGTGACCCTGATCACAGTCAGCCTGAATGAAAATTCAGCGGGTCAAGGTTTTCAGAGTCACTGCCCTTCTTTGAAAAAGATTTAACGACTTAGTGTGAATGCTTTTCGTTAATCAGCCATTGGCTTGGTTAAAAAGCCTGAGTTTTCTGAATATCCAAAAATAAAAGAACCTAGCCCTATAAATGAGAAACACTACCTTAATCACATTTAATTTTTGAGGAGGACAGTCTTCTCTGGAGATATCACCACAGGATGGTTAAGAGCTTTCCTCAAGGCAAAGTCTACCTAAGTCTCATTTTTGCCACTTTGTTGACTGTGACTGCCACCAGTTTACTTACCCTCTCTGACCTTCAGTTTCCTCCCATGTGAAATAGCGGTAAACCTAGTATGTACTTCACAGAAGTCTTTTGGGGATTAAATAAGTTAAACTGTTGTCGTATTTGATCACAGAATTACAGATTTTTATGAAATTTGAAATAGACATTTGTCAAAACTATCTAATTTTTTAAATATTAATAAATTTGTCATCTTTCTGTTATATTTTCTTGGCAATGCCACATGGCATATAAGATCTTAGTTCCCCGACCAGGGATTGAATCTGCACCCCTTGCATTGGAATCACAGAATGTTAAACGCTGGACCTTCAGGGAAATCCTAAAACTATCTAATTTTATAGATCCTTAGTTTTATAGATAATTCTGGCAAATATCTGTTCCAAACTTAACAGTAAAAAGATATACATGTAAACTGATTTTTGAAAATTAATGATCACATTTTTTTTTTCTTTTGTAGAGATTAAATGCCCTGGCTGCAATAGTCCGAGGCACTCTTCCTAAATTACACAGAAACATCATAACTGCCTTAATTACTATTGATGTACATGCAAGAGACATAGTCACTGAACTTGTTCAAGCCAAGGTAACTGTTTTCATTCAAATAAAATCATATGTTTCTTTCTAAAATGAACGCATCTACCAAGTGTATCGTTGTTGTCACTTATGTAGGTGCAGCTGGTTGACTCCTTTGACTGGCAGAGACAGCTGCGCTACTACTGGGATGTAGACCTGGACAACTGTGTGGCAAGGATGGCGCTCTCTCAGTACACCTATGGCTATGAGTATTTAGGTGCATGCCCAAGATTAGTTATTACTCCTCTCACGGTAAGCTACTGGCCGTTAGGTTCATGACTGCTTTTTTCCCCATCATAATAGTTCTGAAACATTTCTAAGATTAAAGCTTGAAAGAATTTGCTGTGAGTACATCTTCATATCGCAGAGATTTATTTACTCTATTTGATCATGTGCCTGAATTTTTTAGTATGTTTCAGTTGCTGTAGAACCTTTCATGAGTGAAGTAAGTCAGAAAGAGAAAAACAAATATTGCATATTAATGAATATATATAGTATCTAGAAGAAAATTGTACCAATGAACCTACTTGCAGGGCAGGAATAGAGAAGCAGATGTAGAGAACGGACTTGTGGACACAGGGAGGGAAGAAAGGGTGGGATGAATTGAGAAAGTAGCATTGACGTACATTTTATTGAGTGTAAAACGGATAGCTAGTGGGAAGCTGCTGTATAGCACAGGGAACTCAACTTGCTGCTCTGTGATGATCTAGATGGGGAGGGGTGGGATGAGGAGGCAGGTGAGAGGGAGGATCAAGACAAAGGATATATATATATATATATATATATATATATATATAATTATGAGTATTCACATTGTTGTACAGCAGAAACCAACATGACATTGTAAAGCAATTATCCTCCACTTAAAAATATATTTAAGAAAATAAATAACAACCTTCCTGCTATAGAAAGTACTTACAAATTTGTGGCCAGTGTCAGTTCCCTTCAATAATGGCAATTTATCCATTTCTTCAGGATCGCTGCTACCTTTGCCTCATGGGAGCTTTGCAACTAGACCTGGGAGGTGCACCAGCCGGTCCTGCTGGAACGGGGAAAACGGAGACCACCAAAGACCTCGCAAAAGCCCTTGCCATCCAGTGCGTGGTCTTTAACTGCTCTGATGGTTTGGACTACAAGGTACAGTCTTGACATATGAATGCTAACATTAACTGCTTCATGTGGCTTTCTCTGTTTGCAGTGTGACATAGCAAAAGAAGGGGGAAAAGGGGTGATGGCAAACTGGGGAAAACTAGTGAGGCCAGGAATGATTAAAGTGGAATCAAGAGAGCAAGGGAGACTAGTCAACAGAAGGCAATCTGAGTGGGCCAGGTAGGAATCAAGGCCAGGATTTGTCAAATGGTAGTAAAAATGAGATATAAAACAGAATAGCAGGGAGATCTAGGAACAAGGAATAAGCTTACAGGAAGAGAAGAGTAAGGACTTCTCCGGTGGTCCAGGGGCTGACTCTGTACTCCCAATGCAAGGGGCCCTGGGTTCAATCCCTGATCAGGGAACTAGACTCCACATGCCACAACTAAGATCCGGTGTAGCCAAATAAATAAATTAATATTAAATGAGAGATGAGCAAGTCAGAGTTGTGTATTAAAAATGAAATGCATAGGAGGTGAGAATTCAGGGAAAGATTTTCTCATTGAGTAGTTCTCAAACTTTTTGATCATAGGACCTTTTTACACTCTTAAAAGTTATTGAGACCTCCAAAGAGTTGTTGTTTATATGTATGGGCTATACCTGTTGACATTTTCCATATTATAAGTTAAAATTTATGCATCTTAAAATTTGTCTGTCTTAAAATAACCATAATCAATTATTACATGTTAGCATAAACACATATTTTGAGAAAAATAACCATTTTTCAAAACAAAACAATTTAGTGAGAAGAGTGACACTATTTTATATATTTTTAAATCTCTTGTTTGGTATAATTGAATATGGCCAGATTCCATATGGGGGAATATCTGCTTCTGCATCAAATCTTTTGAGATATGTTATTTTGATTGAAGTATTTGAAGAGAAATCTAGTCTTACACAGATATACACACTAAAAGAGAGGAATAAACTAATAGCTTCTTCAGATAATTGCTGATATTCTTCTTTGAAACTATACCAAAACTTGACAAGTGGCAGTTGCTTAAAGATTACTTGTGATGTGGAAACTGAAACAACATACTGAGAAAAACTGAAATGTTTTCATATTCTGTTCTCTCCTGAGAGAATGAGACTGAAACGGCAAATAACATTTTAGCATTATAATGAGTCCTTTGACCTCACAGACCCCCTAAAAGAAACTCTGGGACTTGCAGCAGTCCCCAGATGACACTTTAGAAACTGCTGTTTTAGCATCAGTTCAGTTCAGTTCAGTCACTCAGTCATGTCCGACTGTTTGCAACCCCATGAATCACAGCCCAGGAAGCCAGGCCTCCATGTCCATCACCAACTCCCAGAGTTCACCCAAACTCGTGTGCATTGAGTCAGTGGTGCCATCCAGACATCTCATCCTCTGTCGTCCCCTTCTCCTCCTGCCCCCAGTCCCTCCCAGCATCAGGGTCTTTTCCAATGAGTCAGCTCTTCACATCAGGTGGCCAAAGATTTGGAGTTTCAGCTTCAACATCAGTCCTTCCAATGAATACCCAGGACTGATCTCCTTTAGGATGGACTGGTTGGATCTCCTTGCAGTCCAAGGGACTCTCAAGAGTCTTCTCCAACACCACAGTTCAAAAGCATCAATTCTTCGGCGCTCAGCTTTCTTTATAGTCCAACTCTCACAAGCATACATGACCACTGGAAAAACCATAGCCTAGACGGACCTTTGTTGGCAAAATAATGTCTCTGCTTTTTAATATGCTGTCTAGGTTGGTCATAACTTTCCTTCCAAGGAGTAAGCATCTCTTAATTTCATGGCTACAGTCACCATCTGCAGTGATTTTGGAGCCCAGAAAAATAAAGTCAGCCACTGTTTCCACTGTTTCCCCATCTATTTGCCATGAAATGATAGGACTGTTGAACAGAACGGTTCCTTGCCGTGTATCCGTCGCCCCAAGGACCACCAAGACCAGGTTTCGATGCAAACAGCAAGAGGATTTTATTATACTGGCGCGCCGGGGTTCCGTCTCCTTAAGCAAGGAGCGAACTCCGAGTGCTGTTACATGGTAGCTTTTAAGCACAAAAACCTCAAACGGGCGTGGGCAAGGGGAAACAGTTTGATTGGTTACAGGTGTTGACCTTTTCGAGGATTGGTCCATTGATAACAGGTTACAACTGTTGACCAGGTGGCACCCCTGTGGCGGGCAGTTTCTCAGAACAACAGCTCTTCTGGAAAGTCCCAAGGAAATTTTATAGGTCACATTTTCATGAATCAGGGATAAACAGACCATGTTTCCATGAGTCCGAGATAACCCTGGGGCAGGAGATAAACAGGCCATGTTTCCGTGAGTCCAAGATAACCCTGAGGCAGTTTGGAAAGTCTCTTATACTAAAAAAACACATTCTTACAGGACAAGATGCCATGATCTTAGTTTTCTGAATGCTGAGCTTTAAGCCAACTTTTTCACTCTCCTCTTTTACTTTCATCAAGAGGTTCTTTATTTCCTCTTCACTTTCTGCCATAAGCGTGGTGTCATCTGCATATCTGAGGTGATTGATATTTCTCCCGGCAATCTTGATTTCAGCTAGTGTTTCTTCCAGTCCAGCGTTTCTCATGATGTAGTCTGCATAGAAGTTAAACAAGCAGGGTGACAATATACAGCCTTGACGTACTCCTTTTCCTGTTTGGAACCAGTCTGTTGTTCCATGTCCAGTTCTAACTGTTGCTTCCTGACCTGCATACAGGTTTCTCAAGAAGCAGGTCAGGTGGTCTGATATTCCCATAGCACGTTAATGTCTAATTTAGAGAGTTGTGTATCTCCTGAAAGATGTGGAGCAGAGATCCTCAACCTTTGGGCCATGGACTGGTACCTCCTGTCATACCAGCAGTGGCATTAGATTAGAAATTATGTACAATAAATGTAATGTGTTTGAATTGTCCTGAAACCATCCCCCCTCCCCAGTCTGTGGAAAAATTGTCTTCTACTAAATCCATCTCTTGTGCCAAAAAGATTGGGGACCACTGGTGTAGAGGACCTTCAGAAAAAGACAAAGGTCATTCCTGGCAACTTCCCAACTTCCCGGTTGGACATGGGGGAGGAGAAAGACTTCTCAGTGTGAAGGAGACACTGTGCCACCTCCACCTCGTCCATCCCAATAGGGCAGGTGGATGTGGATGCCTCTTCCAGGAGCAGAAACAAGAGAATGACAAACCAGCTGTCAGTTCCCACACAGAAGTAGCTGACAACAGAAGCAGTTACTGACATTAGACATTAGTCCTTTTGTGGACTTTTAGGAAGTATACATGAAGGGAAAGAGAGCTTCCGGTGTGCCCCAAATATATTAGCATTGAGTTTTGAAACTAGGGCAACCTGTCCTAGGGAATAAAATTAAATCCCTTTTAAAATAATAAAATCAAGTGATTCTAAGAGAGAGAGCTGTGGGAACCCACCTTTATTGAAAACTGTCTTTTCCCCCTTCCTGGAGTCCTACTTCTCATGCTCACTTCAGCAGGTAGTAACTTCAGGTGGTCAGCAGAGGTGGTACAGACTGCGTGACATCACTCTGATGGAGACAGGTCTCATTTTCCTCTTTTTGTCTCCTACCAGCCGTCACTCCTTGTATACCATTGAAAGCTCTTCCATGAGCAGGTTGTGACTGGATGACCAACATCATTGTGAGCTTTCTGTCCTCTGTCTCCTGGTTGGGGATTTAAGATCCTACAAGCTGCTCAGCCCAAAAAGAACGCCAACTTGGTCTTTAGTTGTTCCATTGTTCAGTCCATCTATTTCATTTTTGTAATCTAGGCTGTATTATAATTATGTTCCAAGGATTGTTTCTTATCTCTGGCTCTTTTTTAAGAGCATCTTGTTTTACACTATAGTAATGTAATTTCCTCTAAAATCTCTCTGAGGATTCCAGTTGAATTTTTAAGTTTTTTCTTTTGTCCCCCCAATTATCTCCATTTTCTTCAGAGTTGCTTATTTTGTTTATTTTTCTTCTCTCTTTCTCAATGTTGATTATTCTTAAATATCTGTTGATCTTTACTTCTTAGTTCATAAGCATGGATGGGGGACTGAGTTGATCATTTAGAATAACTTGTTTCACCCCTGCTTTCAATGAAAGAGCTCCTGTGATCTCTGTGAGAGTGTAAGATATTTGGCTGGCAGGCTTCCCCATAGAGTGTCTGGGCATGGGCAGCCAGGAAGCCAGAAACCTTTTATAAATACCAAAATGACAAGGATTTTTTTCTACAGTAGTAGAATTCAGTGGGTTTCACTCATGGATGGAGCCGTCTGTCCTTTTGACTCTTGGTTGAGTAATGTGGAGGTCTGAAGTTATCTGTCTTTTCTTTTCTCTGCTTTCGTTACCTCCCAAGCCTAATGTCTTCTCCCAGTATCTTCTGATGTCTCCCAAAGACAGATCTCCCCCTTTCTCAACAAGGCAGTCCTTGGGTATTATTCTGGAGGGAAAATTCAGCAATGCCAGCCTCAAGAGCCCTGTTTACTCTACTTGGAATGAGGAGAGAGAAGCACAGAGAAAGGCAGGGCCCACAAACCTGATCACTGCAAGTACTCACCTTTGACTAATTGGAAGGATTGCCCTGGGACCTCTTCTGCTTTCCTTGCATGCATTGCTGATGGGTTCAGAGTTTCTTGGAGACCTTCCTAAAGGGTAGTTCTTCCTTCCTTCTGGCTTGGGCTGAATTCTGCCCTTCTCAGCTGAGTAATCGGTATTTATGAACTTTCCATCTTCCCAATATTTTTTCAAAACTTCCTTTCTGCTGCTGGTTTTCCTTTCCATTATGTTTTTATCAGGTAGGTGCAGGTACAAATGCAGACAGAAATGGAGAGAGTTCTGTCTTTCATACATGGTCATTTCAGAGAAAGGGATGTTATCCCTATGTGTTCAGTTGACCACTTTGAAACAAAAAAAAACATTAGCTCTATTTTCAAAGAGATATGATGGTATGGTATGATGCAATATTTGTACTAATGCTTAACCCCAAATTCAAATCTCTAAAGAAACTTTCCTCAGTAGATAGCCACAGGTATGTATTCATTCTCCTGAACCACTAGGATTCTGCTGTAGAAGAAATTAACCACCATTACATTACCCTGTGTATGGGCTTCCCACGTGACACTAGCAGTAAACAAGCTGCCTACCAACGCAGAAGATGTAGGAGATGTGGGTTCAGTCCCTGGATCAGGAAGATCCCCTGGAGGAGGATCTTCCACAGCAATCCACTCCAATAACCTTGTCTGGAGAATCCCATGGACAGAGGAGCGGGTAGGCTACAGTCCATAGGGTCACAAAGAGTCAGACACGACTGAAGCAGCTTAGCATGCTCAAGTGACTGTGCTTCTGCTCAGTTGTCCCTGTATGTTGCCTGCCATGTGTAGTATCTGGTAAAGATGATGAAAGTCTCCACCAGCAAAGTTTTCAAGGTTTTCTTAAGTAATTAAGTGTGTCTATTCTATGTATCCAGAGAAGGCAATGGCACCTCACTCCAGTACTCTTGCCTGGAAAACCCCATGGATGGAGGAGCCTGGAAGGCTGCAGTCCATGGGGTCCCTGAGGGTCGGACATGACTGAGCGACTTCACTTTCACTTTTCACTTTCATGCATTGGAGAAGGAAATGGCAACCCACTCCAGCGTTCTTGCCTGGAGAATCCCAGGGACGGGGGAGCCTGGTGGGCTGCCGTCTATGGGGTCGCACAGAGTCGGACATGACTGAAGCGACTTGGCAGCAACAGCAGCATTCTGTATGTCAGTTTCTTTGAGAAACTGTATCTACATGGGTGAATGAGGATTATGAAGAAGTAGGTCAGATTGTCGTTTTATCTAAAAATAAAAATAAGTTTCAAATCATTCAGAGAGCAGCAAAAAGATATTTCCTCCAAGAAAAAGGTGTTAACTTCTGTCATGGCCCAGGAATCACACAAACCTATTGCTTGTTTGCAGATACCACCTCTTATCTTTTTAATACCTCAGCTAAGAATTTAACTTTGGGAGGAGTTCAACTCTACAGTACAGAGCTGAGTGGCATTCTTTTGATTTCAGATGATGGGGCGCTTCTTCAGTGGTCTGGCACAGTCAGGAGCCTGGTGCTGCTTTGATGAATTTAATCGGATTGACATAGAAGTTTTGTCTGTCATTGCTCAGCAGCTCATTACCATCAGGAATGCCAAAGCTGCAAAGGTAAGAGGCTGGGCATAGATATCATGTTTCTAGTCTGTAGATATCATGTTTCTTAAGTTTGTAGTATTCTTGCCTAGAAAATATCATGGACAGAATAGCCTGGCGGGTTACAGTCCATGAAGTCACAAAAGAGTCAGATGCAACTTAGCAACTAAAGAACAAGAAGAAGTTCATAACGAACTTACATCATGTTGCATTTTAGGAAGGACAGTGCTAACTGCAGCCTATCTAGTCATGTTTCCAGTGTCATCGGTGAGTACTGCAGCAGTGGAACTGAGTTGGGTGGATTAATTGCTCATCCAGGCAACACAATAAACACCTGTATGGCAGACACTGTACTGGGACCTAGGGATATAGAGTTGGTGAGACTCAGCCTGAGCCCTCATGGAACTCTTTTATTCTTTGCTCCCCCAACACACACACATGCATGCTTGTACTCCCTTGTTCTTCTGTCCTCCACCTCTTATTTTCCTCTTATTTTTCTTGTTCTTGCCTTTGACATTGATTTCTCTGTTCTGTTTCTCTAATTCTGTCTCTTCTGGGCTCCACTGCCTTCCTCACAGCCCCTAGTCTCAGCCTGTTGCTGGTAAAAAAAAATGACAGAGGGGTCCTAGGGGACCCAAAGGGGCCTTGACTCTCCAGAAGTCACTGGACTGGAAAAACCAAGGAGTGTAGGGACAGATGAAGATATTAGGGTGGCTTCAGTATTTAAAATTTGTTTTAGCCCCTTTGAGCATATTCCTGGAGAAGAATTTTGTTCTGGGAAGGTGATGGCAGTGAAGGGTAGGACCAAGCCCTTCACCATTCTGTTGTGTTGACATTGCCAAATTATGGTCATGAGGGCACCAAAGGGCAGGCGGGTATTCAGCATGTACAAAACAGAACAACCTTGCGAGTTGTCTAATTTTTTTAATTATTTTATTTTAGTTATTATTTATTCATTTTATTATGACTAGGCCAAGAAGGAGGAAACACCTGGGGCAAGGCAGGGGCAAGGAGGCAGACAGCAGGAAATACTTAGCCCAGAAGAGAGGGAGAGTGAGTAGGACAAAATCAGGAGGAAAACATTCCCAACAATAGGATTCAGTAGTTTTTGCTTGAATGCACGTCACACAAGTTTTGTACTCGAGCAGTAATTATGGGGAAGAGTTTACAAATATATGGCAAAGTGTTAACTTATATCTTCTCTTTCTTTTCAATAGCTCTCTAGATTCATGTTTGAGGGGCGAGAAATAAAGTTGGTTATGACTTGTGCAGCCTTCATCACAATGAATCCTGGATATGCAGGCAGAACTGAGTTGCCAGATAATTTGAAAGCCCTGTTTAGACCCTTTGCAATGATGGTTCCAAATTATGCCTTGATTGCAGAGGTGAGCCTCACATTATAAAGCAGCAAAACTTTAAGCTTGTTTCTTTTATTTAATATTTGATTTCTATCATGGTAGAAAGTTTCCATTATGAATGCACTCTGGCCAAGGTTATACAGTATTGTTTCCTCTTAAGTGTGTAGATAAGATTGTTACCACTTAGAATGTTTGTGTGTGTGTGTGTGTGTGTGTGTGTGTGTGTGTGTGTGTAACTGCTATATCCCCAAAGTCCAGTTTGCCATCTGGAATATTGTAACCCCTGAAAACTGGAATAAATAAATGAAGTTAATTAACCATTTCATTGGAATTTATCAGTTTGTCTCTGATTATCCTAAAAACACTATATTATTCTCACTTCTCTTGCTGCATTATTTTNAGGGGCAGGAAGAGAAGGGGACGACCGAGGATGAGATGGCTGGATGGCATCATGGACTCGATGGGCGTGAATCTGAGTGAACTCTGGGAGTTGGTGATGAACAGGGAGGCCTGGCGTGCTGCGATTCATGGGGTCACAAAGAGTCGGACACAACTGGGCAACTGAACTGAACTGATTAATAAGTTAATTATTTATGTTTGTATTTGTTTCTTCTCTATCTAGGAACCTATTTAAACTGTTTTTTTGTTTGTTTGTTTGTTTCTTTATGCTAGCTAATAAACAGTGTATTTAAATCTTATGTTTTTTTCTTGACACTTTTTACTGAAGTATAATTTACATATAGTAAAGTGCACAGATCATAAGGGTACAACTGAATGAATCCTTACATACGTATTCACCTGTGTGATCACCAAGACCAAGATATAGGATATTTTCAAAACTCTGGAAGGCCCTTAATGCTCAGTGCTACAGTTCACAAGGGACACCACCTCTTTTAGAATGGAGTTTCTCAGAAAGCACATGTTACTCCCATGGCTAGTAAATTTCTGACAACAGCTAATTTAAAATATTCCTCTAAATGAAGTAAAGGTAACTGCCTAAGAATAGACCATGCCAAATCCTATCATTAGAAAAATTACAACTTTTAATAGTATTAATATAATGCCTACAGCATCTCATGAGTCTTGCAGTGCCCCTGTGGGTAAGATGGGGTGCTGGGCAGCTAAGACAGGTGGCGTCTTCACTCTAGACCCTCGGAGGACAGGACAGTAGATGACTTGCTCATTGTCCAAAGCTGTTAGGAAGAAAACCAGGCTTGAAACTCAATCCAACATCGTATTCACATCTTGTTTTGTCCTATTGTTAAATTACTCAGTAATCAATTGGAGACATTTAAAAATCCAGTCTTCTGAATGCTATTCCTATTGTTGTTATAGATCAAATGAATCAGGGTCTATTGTCAGTAAGTATTTTTAACCACCTTTAGTGCCCAGAGCGCTGTGCTAATAGGTCATGATAGAGCAATGGGCAAAATAGACACCAGCATGCAATCTCAGCATCATCTTGAATCTCATTCCGAGGCCAACTGCAGTGACTCGAGTAGATTATGCATTGAAAGAGAAGGGTCCACATCCCCCTCCATGATCATTGGTTTATATAACCAAGAGCACAGAAACTTGTCAGAGGCATGGTGGCCTCCTAGGGCAGGAAAGAGGCTGCACATTTTTCTATAGCTTTCCTTGACTCTCAGGGAGCCTAAAGGGAGGGTATCACTGACTCTGTCATATCGGGGAAGTTCAAGTCTTACTTTTATACTCAGGCTCACAACACCATCCAGCCTTTATGATGTGAATGTTTCACACTGGGCTCTGCAGCTCCTCAAACCAAACATAACAAGACCTCATCTTCATCTATAGGAAGAGAGCAGAATCAATTTTCAGACATCCCTATATAATATCCCACACCACTCTTACAGCGGAAAGTGAAAAAGAACTAGAGAGTCTCTTGATGAAAATGAAACAGGAGAGTGAAAACACTGGCTTAAAACTCAACATTCAAAAAACTAAGATTATGGCATCCGGTCCAGTCACGNGAAGAGAGCAGAATCAATTTTCAGACATCCCTATATAATATCCCACACCACTCTTACAGCGGAAAGTGAAAAAGAACTAGAGAGTCTCTTGATGAAAATGAAACAGGAGAGTGAAAACACTGGCTTAAAACTCAACATTCAAAAAACTAAGATTATGGCATCCGGTCCAGTCACGTCATGGCAAATAGATGGGGAAACAATGGAAACAGTGAGAGACTTTATTTTCTTGGGCTCCAGAATCACTGCAGATGGTGACTGCAGCTGTGAAATTAAAAGACACTGGCTCCTTGGAAGAAAAGCTATGACAAACCTAGATAGCATATTAAAAAGTAGAGACATTACTTTGTCAACAAAGGTCTGTCTAGTCAAAGCTATGGTTTTTCCGTAGTCATGTACAGATGTGAGAGTTGGACCATAAATAAGTCTGAGTGCCAAAGAATTGATGTTTTTGAATTGTGCTGGAGAAGAATCTTGAGAGTCCATGGACTGCAAGGAGATCAAACCAATCTGTCCTAAAGGAAATGAATCCTGTATGTTCATTGGAAGGACTGATGCTGAAACTGAAGCTCCAATACTTTGGCCACCTGATGTGAAGGACTGACTCATTGGAAAAGACCCTGATGTTGGGAAAGATTGAAGGCAGGAGGAGAAGGGGACGACAAAGGACCAGATGGTTGGATGGCATCACCAACTCAATGGACATGAGTTTGAGCAAGCTCTGGGAAGGACAGGAAAGCCTGGCATGCTTCAGTCATGGGGTTGCAAAGAATTGGGCACAACTGAGTGACTGGACAACAACCACCACTACTTGGAGAGATATAATACCTTAACTAGATTTTGAATGCATTGGTATTATGCGACTGTGTTGTTATCAGTATAATATAATCAGGCATTGCATTATATTTTTTCCATTCTAGGTAATTCTATATTCCGAAGGATTTGAATCCAGTAAAATATTAGCAAGAAAAATGACCCAGATGTATAAGCTTTGCAGTGAACAGCTCTCTCAGCAGGATCACTATGACTTTGGCATGAGAGCTGTAAAGTCTGTACTGGTCATGGCTGGGTAAGAAACCAAAGTGGGCAAGAATTGAGGTCCAAACTGTGTCATGCATTACTCATACATTTCATGAGTAATTCACAGATGGCTCTTAAAGCAACATGTTGTTGTTGTTCAGTGGCTAAGTCGTGTTCAACTCTTTGAGACCCCATGGACTGCAGCACACCAGTCTTCCCAGTCCTCCACTATCTCCTGGAGTTTGGTCAAGTTCATGTCCATTGAGTCGGTGATGCTATCTTACCATATCATCCTCTGTTGTCCTCTTCTGTTGCCTTCAGTCTTTCCCAGCAACATGATTAATAAAGGTTAGCTGCCACTGTTATCATTCTTACACTCACCCTGCCACAGTGAAAGAGGGCATCTCTCTTCATCTCACAACATTTCTTCCCTGTGAGAACCAACATAGCTGCCATTAAGCTTTGGCTAGTTTTTTTTTCACCTGAATGCGTCCAGTATAATGGGTTTAGCATATTAAAGGCTTAACCACCATGAGCCAGGATGTGAAAGTGAAGGTCACTCAGTCATGTCCAACCCTTTGTGACCCCATGGACAGTAGCCTACCAGGCTTCTTTGTCCATGGGATTCTCCAGGCCAGAATACTCGAGTGGGTTGCCATTCCCTTCTCCAGGGGAATCTCCTCAATGCAGGGATTGAGCCCAGGTCTCCTGCATTACAGGCAGATTCTTTACCATCTAAGCCAACTGCTAAGATTTAGAAGGCATTCACTTTGTTACGCACATACACAATTAAGTCATCCCCATCAACTGATAAAGCCTAAAGCATTCAGAGAAACTTCAGTTTTATCTTCAGTACAAGCTTATGTCCTGGACCCCCTCCTCTGTCACTACAATCTGGTCCAATGCTGAGCCTCTTTCTAGTTTCTAGTGGCATGCACGCATGCTAAGTCACTTTCAGTCATGTCCAACTCTGTGACCCTACAGACTGTAGCCTGCCAGGTTCCTCTGTCCAGGGGATTCTCCAGGCAAGAATACTGGAGCGGGTTGCCATTTCCTTCTCCAGTGGATCTTCCCAACCCAAGGATCGAACCCACCTCTCTTACATCTCCTGCATTGGCAAGCAGATTCTTTACCCCTAGCACCATCTGGAAAGCTAGTAGAGCAAGAGCCTTTTCTCTTAGGCCTTAGCTTCTCTCTTTATAACCTCTTGACATCCCTACCTCTGGAACCCCCAGCTTGTCCAGAGTCTCTGAGGGAATCTGTCTTCCATCTGCTCCTTCCTATCAGGCAATGACTCTCTGGCTTAGATTCTATTCACATGGGGCCCCTTCTGCCTGGCTTCCATACCCCTGGCTTCTGCACAAGTCACCCTACCTTTCTACCCTCTGTTCATTCCTTCAACCTCTTAGATATAATATTTCTACTCTCTACAGGATTGCCATTGAAGGAAGAAGGATACTGAGGAGTTCAGACATACTTGTACTCAGAGAACACGACTGCAACCCAGGGGCAAGACAGACAAATGAGCAGTCACCTAGAATAGACTAGTTAGTGTGTGAGGGCAACCATGGTGCTGTGCCCTGGGGTTCACTGAGGTGGGGGGTGGAGGGAATTTTCTGGAAGAGGGAATGATTGAGCTGGGTTTTGAAGGGAAAATGAGAGCCAGAAAAAACCATTCTGGGATAAGAGGAAAGAAAGTGACAGGGATCTGAACCATCATAATGTCTTCAGAGAACTATAAATTCAGGTTGGATAAAGTCTGGATTGATAGGAGGTCCTTGAGAAAATGTCCTTATCATTCTCCTCAAGTCAAAGCAGCCTGTGCCTGACTTGTCCATGTGTTGTTTTGGAGATGGACGCTGGGCATGCCAGGGAAAATGGTCCCATCCTTCTGGTAGGAATCGGCAGTGGGGTACCCTCCACAGCTTTCTGCAAGCAGAATCCCCAGCCCAGAGATTTAGAAAATTGTGTTCAACATTATGTACTTGCAACGTCATCTGAATTATTCCTTTAAATTTAGGTCTTTAAAAAGAGAGAACCCAGACCTCAGTGAAGATGTGGTGTTAATAAGAGCTTTGCGGGACTCTAACTTGCCAAAATTCCTAACAGATGATGCTATTCTATTCAGGTAAATGTCTAGGTGTTACAGAGAAAGCATAGCTACTATGTAGAGGTCAAAGATGTTTATGTTAAAACAAGTGAGTCTCTAGTAAGGTATTATCTTTTCTAGAGATACTTATTGCAGTTTTTAAGATGCTAGTTTCAAATAAAGATTCCAAAGTTTTAGCATCAATCCAATCATTTATTTTTTCAACATATTGACCACCAAGCTGCATGCTATGCAAAGTAGCATTGGGTTACAAATTCCTGACCTAAGAGAAGTTCCAGACTCAAAAGAAGTAGATTGGGGTCTCAACACAAACATGATTGCTTTTATCTATTTCTACTTTCATTACTGAGTTTTATGTTTATTCAAGTCATATATGTATGTGGTTTAAAAAATGAAATGCTGTTTTAAGTTACTCTCAGGGAAAACAATAGTTTCCTGACCTTTACCAACTCCCACTTCCTAAAGGCAATTACTTGTTTAATTCATCTATTCGTCCTTTCATTTTCCTATATCTATCTATATCTTTTGTTACCACATTTGTGTCATTTCATGACTTTTCAGTTTTAGATGTTATTAAGTTACTAACAGAGAGATGAAGATATGGACACACTTCTCTCCCCACCAACCATCCTCTCTGGGTAGTCATGTGACAATATAACCAGAGCTAAATATACAGGATTTCCATAATTTATTTTAGAGATATAAATATCACCCAAAGCTGAGCTATCTTTCCCTTGTTATTAAAGTACCTTGCTTCTTATTTTTCCTGCATTTATTAATCTTGATTTTTGTTTTTTATTCCTTCACCAACTTTTCTATACCTCTTTCACTAATTCATTTCAAAATTCTGCCAGAGTATAAATCTCCTAAAAACAAAAACGACCTCAGTCATACACATCTGTCATCGTGGGGTGTCTATTTATGACCTTACTGGGGATCCTCTTTGCCTTGTCCACCATCAGATCCCCTGATTGCCAGAATATGTGCTTTTGCACTTTTGGCAGAACACAGTGATGAAAATTCCTATATATTAATGATCGCACACTTACGATAGTGCTATAAGTGAGATTCTAGGAAGTACATTCCGGAGATGGGGTATGGACATTTTAAATTTAGATAGATCCTATCAGTACATCCTCCAAAGGCATTTTATGCTTATAGATACAGATTTATGAAAATGCACATTTCCTTTTATATGTTTTAGAGAGAGATACCAAAATAGTAGCCTATTTTATATACATTATTTTGTTAGTACCACTGAGCATCATTTCTTCTGTTCATTAGTCATTTATATTTGTTATTCCTAGAGCATTATTCTATTGTATTCTTTTACTTAGCAATTTGTGAGAAATCATAAGCTTTATCTGGTAAAACATTGGAAATATTTCTCTAAGTATATAATTCACTCTAAGTTACGTTTAAAGCCTCCTACCTCACAGAAGTTTGATTTTTCCTTGTGTGTTTTTATTTTTTCACTTTATCAACTTTTTTAAAGTTATGGAATTTTTCTCTTTTTGAGATAGGCTTTCTTAATATAGTACTATAAATTCACCTCTTATATTTTCTTCTTGTATTTTTCCCTTGCTCTTTTTTATCGAAGTATAATTGATTTACAATATTGTATTAATTTCAGGTGTATAGCATAGTGATTGAATATTTTATAGATTATACTTCATTTGAAGTTATAAAATATTGGCTATACTTTGTGTGCTGAAAAATATATTCTTTAGCTTCTTTATTTTATCAAGAATATTTGTACTTCTTCACCCACTACCCCTATCTTGCCCCTCCCACTTCCCTCTCACCACTGGTAACAAGGATGTCCAATACTATGCAGATAAAAGTGACAGAAGTGGGCATACTTATCTTGGTCAGATTTTAAAGGGGAAGTTTTCAGCTTTTTGTCACTGGGTATAATGTTAGCTTTGGGTTTGTCATAAGTGTCATTCATTATGCTGAATTATATTCCTTCTATGTAAAGTTTCTTGAGAGTTTTTATCATGAATGGATTTTGTATTTTGTTAACTGCTTTTTCTGTGACTGTTGAGATGATCATGTGATTTTTATTTTTCCTTTTGTTAATGTGGTGTATCACATTGATTGAATTGCAAATATTGAACCATTCTTGCACCCCTGGAATAAATTCAACTTGATCTTTGGTGTATCATTGTTGAGAATTTTTACATGTATAGTATCAGAGACATTGACCTGTAATTTTCTCTCTGGCTAGAGCCAGAGCCAGATGTAAGCCATGGCTTGTCCTGTTCTCAGTGGTCAACACTGCCCTATTGGAGCAGAGGCAGGTCCCAAGATACTGGAGCAGAAGCCCTGAGGGTTGGGTCTGAGCGGGTTCTCTTCCAAGTGTGTGATCTACCTCTCCCAGCATTGGTACCTTTACTCTAGAGGAGCAGTGATGGAGTAAGAGGGGCCAGACTGGGTACCAAATGCAGGCTTGGGCAAGCACTAGGATAGTCCCAGCACCTCAGAGCTCCAGAACACTCCTGACCCACTGCCTCCAAGAGCTCCAGTAATAGCCATNGGTACCTTTACTCTAGAGGAGCAGTGATGGAGTAAGAGGGGCCAGACTGGGTACCAAGTGTAGGCTTGGGCAAGCACTGGGGTAGTCCCAGCACCTCAGAGCTCCAGAACACTCCTGACCCACTGCCTCCAAGAGCTCCAGTAATAGCCATCTGTGCCCTACTCAGATTCAGTGCTGGATCCAAGCCTGCTCCTTCCCCCTAACTGTGCACTCTCCTTAGAAGTAGCACCCTTCACCCTAGTGGGGAGCTGTGCTAAAGCAGGCAGTTCTGTGGCAGGTGCTCAGTGTGAGCTGGGACACAAAGTCGAGGGTGAGGACTGTGGGAGACAGCCAGAGCCCTAGGCAGTTTCATTCTGTTTCCTCTCTCTTGTTCTTGGAATAAACAACCACTCTTCACAAGTGGAATTCAGGTTTCTTACAGCTCTGCTGTTAGTTTCACTGGCTTTCAAATCAGTTAAGAGGCTTGTCTTCTCAGTATCAGCTCCTAGGACGGCAGTGCCCAATCCTCACTCTCCAGGGAGGATCTCCAAGCCCATGTAAGCCCCCTCCTCTTCTGTGTCCCCTCCAACAGGCACAGATACCAACCTGATTGCTTCTTTCTCTTCCTTCCTACCCAACTCTCTGTGAATCTTTCTTTATAATCTTGGTTGTAGAAGAGTCTTTCTGCAAGTCTCCAGTTTGTTTTTGTGAGAGTTGCTTCACATGTAGATGTATTTTTGATGTATTTGTGGAAGGAAGTGAGCTCAACATCCTCCTACTCCATCATCTTGATCTCCCCCATCTTGTACTTTTCTTGTNACTGAGCGACTGAACTGAACTGAACTGAACTCTTGACTGTGGATGCACCAAGACTACTCAAACTGATGAACATTCCATAAAATAAACTGGCCCATATTTTTCAACAGTGTCTGTCATGAAAGAAAACTGAGGAACTTTCTCAGATAAAGAGACTAAAGAGATATAATCAAATGCAATACAATATCCTGGATTGGCTCTTAGACTGAAAAATATATGGCTATAAATAACATTGTTAATAGACAGTGCTTGAATATAAAATGTACATTGGATAATAGCATTGTATTATATTCAATTTTCTGATTTCAATCATTTTAGTGTGGTTGTAAAATATCCCTGTTTTTTTAGGAAATGCTCACATACTTAGGGTAATATAGAATAGTGTATATAACTGACATCTTAGAGTAAGAGAAACACTAAATCAAGAGGCAAAATGTGAACAGTTAATCTATATAAGAAATATATGGGAATTCTTTGTACTATTCTTTTAACTTTTCTATAAGTTTTGAATTATATCAAAATAAAAAGTTACCAAAAGTAAAATCCCTAAGATAAGAAACTAAGGCCTATGGATTAGAACCTTCTAGTAGATATGAAACCCTGCTGGATCTTCAAGATCATTGTATCATAATTGAACAAGATGAACCTAGTTGAGGACAACTGAGAATCTGAGACAGAGAGACAGATCCCTCTGGATCAATGGAAATGATCTGGGTTTATCAAAGGGCTATGGGAGATGGGCCAGGGCAAATATTCAGTTCAACAAATATCTGTTGAAAGCCTCTTACATTGTAGACACTATTCTGGATATGGGAGCTAAATCAAGTAACCAAAGTCCCTAGCCTCATAGACCTTACATTACAGTCAGGAGAGTCAATGACAATTCAGTGCCATGGAGATGAATAAAGCAGAGTAAGGATGACAGTACTAAGAGTCAGGGGGAAACTGTTTTATATATTAATATTAGTCAGGAAAGCTTTGCTAATTAGGTCATGTACAGAGTTCTGAAGAAAGTCAAAGCTCTAATGGTTCCATAGGGGAAAGCATTCCAATCGGAAGGGAAAGCAAATATAAATGCCTTTACTCAGTGAATGATTGCTTGACAGTTTTGAAAAACAGCAGACTTGCGAAGTCAGAGTGGAAAAATCAAGTGGGACTGTAGTATAAAATGAGGTCATGGAAGTAAGCAGGGGGACAAAAAATATAGCCTTATGGGCCATTGTAAGGACCTTGATTTCACATTGGGTGTGATGAGAAGCTATTGAAGCATTATGACCTAAGATGTTCAGAAGGACAGTGCCAGCCCCTGTCCTGGAAGTGGTAATTCTACTTGGATAGCAGGAAGGAGTCCAGATGAAAAAGTGGATTCCTCCTTCTGTCTGCAAGCCCCAAATGAATGAGCTGTTGGCTTTTTGTTTCTTGCCTCAGTAAATGGTCTGACAGCCACATGGTAGTAGCCAGAACTCAATGACTGTTATAGATTCTTCTTTCTTTACTTATCTGAGTTAAAGTGAGAAGTTTTCCTTCTAAGAAGTTTTTTTCAAATATGGCCTCTTCTCTCCATCCTTACATGCATGCATGGTAAGTCGCTTTAAGTCGTGTCCAACTCTGTGTGACCCCATGAACTTGTAGCCCACCAGCCTCCTCTGTCCTTGGGATTCTCCAGGCAAGACTACTAGAGTGAGCTGCCATGTCCTCCTCCTCTTCATCCTTATTGCCTCTCAATAACTCAGATTCTTTTCTTTTCTGGGTTGTTTAAATGCAAATTCATTATTCCCTTCCTTTTGGTCTTATCCTTTCTGATTAAGCTATACACCATTATTTTTTAAAAATTACAGGTTGCAATGCATTAATTGACATGAAATCAGTTGAAAGAGTCACAACCCAGTTTTTAGAAGTGAAATAGCCAGGAATTAAGGAAACAATTCCATTCACCATTGCAACAGAAAGAATAAAATACTTAGGAATATATCTACCTAAAGAAACTAAAGACCTGTATATAGAAAACTATAAAAAACTGATGAAGGAAATCAAAGAGGACAGAAGTGATGGAGAAATATACCATATTCATGAATTGGAAGAATTAATATAGTGAAAATGATTATATTACCCAAAGCAATCTATAGATTCAATACAATCCCTATCAAGCTACCAACGGTATTTTTCAGAGAATTAGAACAAATAATTTCACATTTTGTACAGAATTACAAAAACCCNTGATGAAGGAAATCAAAGAGGACAGAAGTGATGGAGAAATATACCATATTCATGAATTGGAAGAATTAATATAGTGAAAATGATTATATTACCCAAAGCAATCTATAGATTCAATACAATCCCTATCAAGCTACCAACGGTATTTTTCAGAGAATTAGAACAAATAATTTCACATTTTGTACAGAATTACAAAAACCCTCGAATAGCCAAAGCCATCTTGAGAAAGAAGAATGGAACTGAAGGAATCAACCTACCTGACTTCAGGCTATACTACATAGCCACAGTCATCAAGACAGTATGGTACTGGCACAAAGACAGAAACATAGATCAATGGAACAAAATAGAAAGCACAGGGATAAATTCATGCACCTATGGACACCTTATCTTTGACAAAGGAGGCAAGAATATACAATGGAAAAAAGACAATCTCTTTAATAAGTGGTGCTGGTAAAACTGGTCAACCACTTGTAATAGAATGAAACTAGAACACTTTCTAACACCATACACAAAAATAAACTCAAAATGGATTAAAGATCTAAATGTAAGACCAGAAACCATAAAACTCCTAGAGGAAAACATAGGCAAAACACTCTCCAACATAAATCACAGCAGGATCCTCTATGACCCACCTCCCAGAGTANCTCTTACACTGTTGATGGGAATGCAAACTAGTACAGCCATTATGGAGAACAGTGTGGAGATTCCTTAAAAAGCTGGAAATAGAACTGCCATACAACCCAACAATCCCACTGCTGGGTATACACACTGAGGAAACCAGAATTGAAAGAGACGTGTACCCCAATGTTCATTACAGCACTGTTTGCAATAGCCAGGACACAGAAGCAACCTAGATGTCCACTGGCAGACAAATGGATAAGAAAGCTGTGGTACATATACACAATGGAATATTACTCAGCTATTAAAAAGAATACATTTGAATCAGTTCTAATGAGGTGGATGAAACTGGAGCCTATTATACAGAGCGAAGTAAGTCAGAAAGAAAAACACCAATACAGTATATTAATGCATATATATGGAATTTAGAAAGATAGTAACCATGACCCTATATGCGAGACAGCAAAAGAGACAGAGATGTAAAGAACAGACTGTTGGACTCTGTTTGAGAGGCAGGGTGCTCAGGGCTGGTACACTAGGATGACCCTAAGAGATGGGATAGAGAGGGAGGTGGGAGGGCGGGTCAGGATGGGGAACACATGTACAACCATGGCTGATTCATGTGAATGTATGGCAAAACCAGCACAATATTGTAAAGTAATTAGCCTCTAATTAAAATTTTTAAAAATTAAAAACAAACCGAAAAAAGAATATAAAATCAAACCTTGTAAAAGTGGATGGTAGGCAATAATAAAGATGAGAGTAAATACCAATGAAATAGTGAAATTTTTCAAATGTAGAAAATAAAGGCAATTTTATAGACTTGCTGTGAGGATTGAATGAGTTATAAAATAGAAAGCTCTTAGAACTTTGAAATATTAAGCATCCATGATTATGAAAAAGATTATATACCAAATGAAAAAATATTGGTGATAATTTTAAGTAAGCAAAACAAAATATGGTTTATAAAATCATACCATATATATATTTAGATACCTATATACATGTCATGTATCTATATATTTTACAAAACTTATAAAACTATTCCCATTCTATGACTTTTAAAAATTATATACATGTATGCACAAGGGCTAGAAGAGAACATGGACAAATAAAAATCACTTTTAACTAAAAAAACAAAAAGAAATGAAATAGCCACCATGACAACTTTTAGTTAACACTAAATTGGAGATCCAAGCCAGTGCAATAAGGCAGGGGAAAAAAAATAAAATATAAACTTTAGAAATGAAATAAAGCTGTCATTATTTGAAGGAAACATAACTGGCTATGTAGAAAATCCTAATAAGGTTTTTTTAATAGAATAGAATGTGAAATAGAGTGATACTTGGGGTAAATATTATACATATTTAAACAAACACATCTATATGTATGTACCAGATCACCATGTGAAACTGAGTCACTGTCAATAAATATCAGCAAGATTCTCTTTGACCCACATTATAGAGTGATAGAAATAAAAACAAAAATAAGTAAATAGGACCTAATTAAAAGCTTTTGCACAGCAAAGGAAACTGAACAAAATGAAAAGACAACCCTCAGAATGGGAGAAAATAATAGCAAAGCAATTGAAAAAGGATTAATCTGAAAATATACAGGCAACTCATGCAGCTCAATATCAGAAACACAAGCAACCCAATCAAAAAATGAGAAGACCTAAACAGACATTTCTCCAAAGAATTCATAGTGATGACCAATAATACATGAAAAGATGCTCAACATCACTCATTATTAGAGAAATGCCCATCAAAAGTACAATGAAGTATCACCTAACACTGTTCAGAATGGCCATCATCAAAAAATCTACAAATAGATGTGGAGGAAAAGGAAGCCTCTTGCACTGTTGGTGGGAATGTAAATTGTTACAGCCACTGTGGAGAACGTATAGAGACTCCCTAAAAAACTAGGAATAAAAGTGACGTTATGACCCAGCAATCCCACTACTGGGCATATATCCTGAGAAAACCAGAACTGAAAAAGACACATATACCCCAGTGTTCATTGCAGTACTATTTACAATAGCTAGGATATGGAAGCAACCTAGATGTCCATCAGCAGATAAATGAATAAAGTGGAAGTTGTGGTACATATATACAATGGAATATTTCTCGGCCATAAAAAGGAAAGAATATGAGTCAGTTGAACTGAGGTGGATGAACCTAGGGCCTATTTTACAGGGTGAAGTAAAAAGCAGAAAAATAAATATCATATAGTAAATGCATATATATGGAATCTAGAAAAATGGTACTGATGAACCTATTTGCAGGGCAGGAATAGAGATGCAGACATAGAGAACAGACTTGTAGACACAGCAGGGGAAGGAGAGGATGGGATGAATTGAGAGTGTAGCATTGAAACATATACATTACCACGTGTAAAGTAGATAACTAGTGGGAAGCTGCTATATAACACAGGGAGCTCACTCCAGTGATGACTTCTGTGATGACCTAGAGGTGTGGGAAGACACATGCTCTTGTACAGCAGAAACCAACACAACACTAAAGCAATTATCCTCCAATTAAAAATAAATATTTTTTGAAAAGGGTCACTGCCCAGTAAGCTTGAAACACCACTGTTTTGTGCAGCTGCCGGCATGAACCTTCTGAAATGCAATCTGATCATGTTACCCACTTAGAATTCTTCACTGAACTCTTGCTGCAAGCTCTTTAACAAATGAGGTTTTTATAACTTCGTCACATCTGTGTGTCCAGGCTTATCTCATAGTTTCCATGTGCATGGCACTTTCTATGGCTTCCAGACCTGTTTTCTTAGCATGAACCCTGACTCCTTTTTCCCCATCCTCACCTCATCCCTTCTCTGCCCATCTGACTCCTGCTTATCCTTCAAGTCTGAGTTGTAGCATTACCACCGCCTAGTGTGTTAGGAGATGTTAGTAACTCAGTCGTGTCTGACTCTTTGCAACCCCGTGGACTATAGCCCACCAGGCTCCTCTNAACCCTGACTCCTTTTTCCCCATCCTCACTTCATCCCTTCTCTGCCCATCTGACTCCTGCTTATCCTTCAAGTCTGAGTTGTAGCATTACCACCGCCTAGTGTGTTAGGAGATGTTAGTAACTCAGTCGTGTCTGACTCTTTGCAACCCCGTGGACTATAGCCCACCAGGCTCCTCTGGCCATGGAATTCTCCAGGCAAGAACACTGGAGTGTGTAGCCTTACCCTTCTCCAGGGAATATTCTCAACCCTGGAATGGAACCCGCGGATCCTAGAATGTAGGCAGATTCTTCATTGTCTGAGCCCCCAGGGAAGCTCACCTAAATCTCTAGCCACTGCTACAACTCCCCTGTGAGGAGAAATGAGCCATCCCTCCTCTATGGATGTACTAAACCCTATTAGAACCCTTATTTCTCCATGAGTATTAACTAGTGTGTTTGCGTCCTCAAGGTGGATTATAAAGTCATTGAAGGCAAAGGCTGGATCTTGTTCAGCATTTTCCCCCACACCAAACACAGTATTTAGAGTAATCCCTTGAATTTTGGGTCTTAATGTTGAATTAAATATTTTTTAATGTAGTTTTAACAGTACATCAGGCTTTACTGTACAGTATTTCATGATTAAAGAATTTGACTCTGATACTTAAGCAACTACTTCTCTACAAGGCAACAAGAAATCCAAACCCATCCATGTTCTATGACTACCTTTGGTTCGACGTAACTATTTCTATGACCGTGTGTCAATCCTTTCAATAGTGGTGTTTAATTTTGTATCCTAGCTTCCCAGTTCTGGTGACCTGTGGAGCATTCACATGGATTTTGACACCAAACGGCTGGATCCCTGGGAACGAATCATACCCACCTTCAAATACAGCCGAGACACTCCGTTTTTTGAAATGCTTGTCCCCACAGCTGACACAGTGCGCTTTGGGTACCTAATGGAAAAACTACTGGCAGTCAAGCATTCAGTGCTGTTTACGGGAATAACTGGAGTTGGCAAGGTAGGAAACCTACATCAAACAAGAAAGTTGCTCAGTCGTGTCCAATTCTTTATGATCCTGTGGACTGTAGCCTGCCAGGCTTCCATGTCCATGGAATGCTCCAGGCAGGAATTCCTGAAGTGGTTAGCCATTCCCTTCTCCAAGGGATCTTCCCAACCTAGGGATCAAACCTGGATCTCTTGCACTGCAGGCAGATTCTTTATCATCTGAGCCACGGGGAAGCCCCACATTGTACAAGAAGCTCTGTCCAAAACGAGGGCACAATGAACCTAGAATTGTGAGCCCCATAAATAACACCTTATTTCTCAGGGGAATTTCTTCTGAATTTGTGTCACTTTTTCAGGAAGAATATAACTATGCTGAAGCTATATCAGCTCCACAGTTTGCCACTTTCTTAATAAATCCTTGGTGTCAATAATGTATATAAACCAGAGGACCCTGTAAACCAGAGGACCCTGTGAACCAAATCTTTTGTGTTTGGAAGCTTTTATGTTGTGTCCCTGAAAATTTCTGGGGCTGCCACTGCACAAGTTAGGGTGGGAACCTGTCAAGGCAATTTGTGTCCCCGCGGACTATTAATGAAGGTCAGTCTTTCGCCTCCTGCCCATTTACTTCTACTCGGCACAGCGATGGTGTTTAGGAAAAGTAGAATATAAAGGAAAATGCTGACTATTTGGTCTTCTCGATTTGGGGGCAGTCTATATGAACAGGGACCCACTGTTTTCCCTCTAAATTGTTTCTAAATCTCTGACTCTTGCTATCAAATTAGCTTGGATAGTAACCAAGATGGATTTTGGTGTAAAACTAAAATAAAAATTTTTGCTGAGAGAGAGCTGATTAGAATATTTCCTTGGTTCTGATCACTGTAATTAAATAGAATCTCCAGGAAGAAAAAGACATTTCAATCTAGCTTTAACCTCCCTCCCTCCTCTTATCCTGATTTTACTCATTGTACCAGATTATTACTGATATAAATAATTGAAAGATATTGAGTGTAAATCAATTAACATCTTTGTTTAAATTTTAAAGTCGGTTATTGCAAAAGGATTGCTAAATAGAATTCAAGAATCAGCCGGCTATGTCCCTGTTTATCTAAATTTTTCTGCTCAAACTTCATCTTCAAGAACACAAGAGATCATTGAGTCAAAACTGGAAAGGAAAAGAAAAAATATCCTAGGTAAGATTTATTCTGGTCATTTGCCTCACACAAATTATTTCTTTAGCTAATTCACAACAACAGTACATGTAATAAAGTTACAACTGGATATTTCCTTTGCTTAATTTATTTGTAAAGGTAATTCTGTTCATGATATTCCTTCATGGCTTTAGATCTAGATATCTTACTGTTTACAAGCAAGTTGTTTACGTCTGTCATCACCTTCAACTCAGAACATCTTCTATCTCTACTTCTGCAAGGCGCTCCCTCTCTCCACTCGCTCTTCTTGCAAACCTCCATTGATTTCCCTTTATTTAAAGCAAACAAACCTCTTTATATCTGGTGCACTGAGTTACCTGAACCCAGTAGGGAATAAGCATGAAACCGCTTTGGGGTTTCTTCAGGCAGCACTTTCCCCCAGGCTTTGTGGGATCTCCCTCACCTTTTCTTTTCAACTGTTTCGATCAATACCATAACTTTCTGGTCACTTGCAGTCATTTTGAGTCTGGTCCAATGAAATCTTCAATCCCAAACCTGATTTTTTTTGTCTTTTTTTTAAGTATCGTTGTGTTAATTTCTGCTGTATAGCAAAGTGACTCAGTTATACACATATGTACATTCTTTTCTCTATTCTTTTCTGTTATGGTTTATCCCAGGAGACTGAATCTAGTTTCCTGCACTCTACAGTAGGGCCTTGTGGTTTATCAGTCCCCAAGCCAATTTAAAACTCCTCCCAGGGACTTCTCTGGTGGTCCAGTGACATAAGCAGGCGGTGCAGGTTTGATCCCTGATCAGGGAGCTAAGATCCCCGCATGCCTCGCAGCCAAAAAGCCAAAACATAAAACAGAAGCAGTGTTGTCAGAAATTCAATAAAGACTTTTTTAAAAAGCTCTTCCTCTCCTCTGTTGTAAGCCAGGTTTGTGGCTGGAGGTGCTAGGGGCGAAGAGGGGCATGGATGCTCTTTTACCCTTCCACCCTGCCTCTGGAGGCTCTAGTGAATCAAGATGGGAGGAGAAGGGAAGGACAAGGTTCTCTGTAAGTGAAGTTTAGATGGGTCTCTGTGGGTTGTCTTTGCTTCTCTGCTGGCCAGACAGCTGTCCATGCCCTTGGTGTGACACGCTTCCAGGAGCAGGCCCTCTGAAGGATTCCTGAAAGAACTGTGTGCAGGCCAAGCCCTGACCTCCCCACTGCAAGGTTCCCCTGAGCTCTGCACTGGAAGGTTCCCTGATCTCCTCCCCAGTGGAAGATTCCCTGACCTCTCCATTGAAACGTTACCTGTTGGCAGTGTCTCTCAGCCCCACTCCATCCCACCCTCCTGAGGCACATCCTGTAGCCTCTTGTTCAGTGGTCTACTTGCCCAGCCCACAGCCCTCCTGGGTGGAGCACTAGGCCAAGCTCAGGCCCAGCTGCCCTCCACATGGTCCATCATCTCACAGGCCTTGCTGTGCCAGCTGCCCTGCTGCTGCTGCTGCTAAATCACTTCAGTCATGTCCAACTCTCTGCGACCCCATAGACAGCAGCCCCCCGGTTCCCTGTCCCTGGGATTCTCCAGGCAAGAAGACAGGAGTGGGTTGCCATTTCCTTCTCCAATGCATGAAAGTGGAAAGTGAAAGTGAAGTCGCTCAGTTGTGTCCGACTCTTAGCGACCCCATGGACTGCAGCCTACCAGGCTCCTCCATCCATGGGATTTTCCAGGCAAAAGTACTGGAGTGGGGTGCCATTGCCTTCTCCACCAGCTGCTCTACCAACCTCTTTCTGTTCCTCCTTTCCTGCTCAGGTAGATGCAGGGCAATAGATGCCAGTCTTTCTGGTGGGGGCCCCAAATTTTTATGAATGATTCTCTTAGAAACGTTCCATACCCTTGACCTGCTACTTGACTTCCAGAGCCCAAAAAAAGGAACTGAGGCCATGGGATTTACCTTATTTTCTTTGCAATTGTCACTGATGCCAGATACCAGCATGAGTGGAGTCACTTCCTTTGCTTAAGTTCTTCTCTTTTCTCTGTTTATCACTTTTTTCCCCTGGATGTACATATTGACTTTCTTCAGGTTAAATATGACATTGTACAGCTCCAGTGAATTTCCCTTTGACTTAGTTTGTTGTTGTTCAGTTACTCAGTCATGTCCGACTCTGCAACCCCATGGACTGCAGCACGCTAGGCTCCCTTGTCCTTTACTATCCCTGTTTTGATGTTATAAAAGTGCTTTTGAAAACTCAGCCATGTTTTCCCTATAAAGGGTAGTGGGATGGCATTTATGTGAGGAAACCTGGAGATTTGCCTGCTTCCTAGTGTGAAAACAAAATGACTTTCTTCACTCCGTGCCCAGGCTGTGCAGTTGGTGAGGACAGTTGGAAGTGGTTGGGGTTGAGGAAGGTCACCCAAAGTGCTGGCATCATCCTGCACCTGGATGGTGAAAGTGAGTGCTGTGCTTAGAAAGAATTTCATTTCCTAAGCTGGAGGTTCTTAAACTAGAATTACGAAAATCATATCTGGGAGAGCACTCATACATTTTCTAAGAAGGCCTACAGCTTTCAGCATATTTTCCAAAGGGTTCAAGCAATCAAAAGGAATCCCTCAACACTGTAAGTCAATTATGTATGCTCAGTTGCTCAGTCATGTCTAACTCTTTGCAACCTCATGGACTGTAACCTGCCAGGCTCCTCTGTCCATGGGATTTCCCAGGCAAAGGTACTGGAGTGAGTTGCCATTTTGGTGAAGGACCATCTGATAATGTGGGTATCCTGGCTGAGTCTGTAGCTCTCTGTTAGGGCCTAGAGGGGGCCAGAGAGAGGTCTCTCCTCCTCAACTCAGGATTCCCCTAGGGCCCTCCTCACACTTAAGAGCTGAGCTCCGTATGACCTACATGGTGTGCATTGAGTCCAAAGCCTTACCTAAGCTTTGCCTTATGTTTTGAAAGTTTCAAAAGTGAGTCACTCATTTGTGTCCAACTCTTTGTGACCCCATGGTCATTAGCCTGCTGGGCTCCTCTGTCCATGGAATTCTCCAGGCAAGAATACTGGAGTGGGTTACCATTCCCTTCTCCAGGGGATCTTCCCAACCCAGGAATCAAACCTGAGTCTCCTGTGTTGCAGGCAGACTATTTACCATCTGAGCCACCTTACTGAAAACAAATCATAATTCTTAAACTCACTTTCTTTCCCTAGGAGCACCAGGAAACAAACGAGTTGTGATTTTTGTTGACGACCTAAACATGCCCAGGCTGGATCGCTNAACCCAGGAATCAAACCTGAGTCTCCTGTGTTGCAGGCAGACTATTTACCATCTGAGCCACCTTACTGAAAACAAATCATAATTCTTAAACTCACTTTCTTTCCCTAGGAGCACCAGGAAACAAACGAGTTGTGATTTTTGTTGACGACCTAAACATGCCCAGGCTGGATCGCTATGGCTCTCAGCCTCCCATTGAATTACTTCGGCAATATCAAGATTTTGGTGGATTTTATGATAGAAACAAACTCTTTTGGAAAGACATACAGGTTACTTTAGGTTTTAAATGACTTTGTGTGTTTCCATGTAAACGGCAATGAAATGTGGTGCACTCATTTGTTAGAGTTGCCATAACTAAGTACCATAGACTGGGTAACTCAAACTATAGAAATTTATTTTCTCCCAGTTCTAGAAGAGGGAAGTCCAAGGTCAAGATTTCAGTAGGGTTTCTTTATTCTGTGGTTTCTCTCCTTGGTTTACAGATGGCCATGTTCTCCCTATGTCTTCTTATGATTTTCTCCTTGTGTCCATCTTTGTTCAAATAATCTCTTCTTATAAAGAGACATCAGTCATATTGGATTAAGGCCCATCCTAATGACTTCCTCTTAACTAAGTTACTTCTTTAAATATTCACCTCCAAATATAGTCATATTGTGCATACTAGGAATTAAGGCTTCAACCAAAAGGAGGTTCAGTTCAGTTCAGTCGCTCGGTCCTGTATGACTGTTTGCAACCCCATGAACTGCAGCNCACTTTCTGCCATAAGGGTGGTGTCATCTGCATATCCGAGGTGATTGATATTTCTCCCAGCAATCTCGATTTCAGCTTGTGTTTCTTCCAGTCCAGAGTTTCTCATGATGTACTCTGCATAGAAGTTAAATAAGCAGGGTGACAATATACAGCCTTGATGTACTACTTTCCTGATTTGCAACCAGTCTGTTGTTCCATGTCCAGTTCTAACTATAGCTTCCTGACCTGCATACAGATTTCTCAGGTGGTCTGGTATCCCCATCTCTTTAAGAATTTTCCACAGTTTATTGTGATCCACACAATCAAAGGCTTTGGTGTAGTTAATAAAACAGAAGTAGATGTTTTTCTGGAACTCTATTGCTTTTTCAATGATCCAACAGATGTTGGCAATTTGATCTCTGGTTCCTTTGCCTTTTATAAATCCACCTTGAATGTCTGAAAGTTCATGGTTCATGTACTGTTTAAGCCTGGCTTGGAGAATTTTGAGCACGTGATTGGCCAAAACGTGGTGGAGACACTCAGCCAATGGCTAATGGCTTTGATGTTTCTTATATGTGTCCTCAGTTGCTCAGTCACGTGCAACTCTTTGCCACCCCATGGACTGTTGCCTACCAGGCTCCTCTGTCCATGGGATTCTCCAGGCAAGAATACTGGAATGGGTAACCATTTCCTTCTTCAAGAGATCTTCCCAACCCAAGGATGGAACCCGTGTTTCTTGCATCTCCTCCATTGGCAGGAAGATTCTTTACCACTGCACCACCTGGAGTTAAGGCTTCAGCACATGAGTGGTGGGAAGGAGGTACAGACAAACATATGAGTCAGCCCATGACATATGGCTTTAATGTTCTTATGTGTAACTTCATTCAATCTATATTGAGTTCTCGCCATGCTTGATTCATGAGATTTATAGACAAGTGTGACAGCCCTGGCCTCCTTAGCTTCAGATTATAAAAGAGCATGTGTTGTAATGCAGGGTTATATAATGTGGAGAAAGACTGGAGGGAGGCAGGAGTGGGCAGTGTAGGTTGATGATCAGAGAATCTTTCCCAGAATAGGTGATATCAGAACAGGATTTTGCAGGCAAGGCAGGGCAAACCAAGGAAAAGGAGCTATTTGCATCTCAAAGCAGATAGTTTGGAACACTACTTATGGGGTGTAAAATACTACTTTCAAGGTGTGGAATGTGGGCACCAAAACAACAGGAGAAGGAGAGGTCAGACCAGGGGATCATAGTGCCATGAAGAGGAATGTAGATTTATCTTCTAAGACGGGGGTCTCCAACCTCCAGGATCTAATGCTTGATGATCTGAGGTGGAGCTCATGTAATAATAATAGAAGTTAAATGTTATGCTCTTGAATCATCCAAAAACCATCCCCCCACATTATCGTTGGAAAAATTGTCTTCCATAAAACTGGTCCCTGGTGCCAACAAGGTTGGGGACCACTGGTATAAGTCATGGGGAGCCTCTGAGGAAGCATTATAGAAAGATCCCCTTGGCTTCAGGGAAGGTGTAGACTAAAGAAGAGGCAAAGGCCCCTGTGATGTCATATACTGACCAACTGAACATGTTATGACTAGAGGCTCACAGGAACCTAGCTCTGTTTTTCCCCTAGGAGCAATGGTTCAGGATGCATTAAGCCAGTGTTCCTGGTGATTTTATAGAACATAACTACCACAAATAAGAACTGACTATTCTTACTATTTGTTGAATGAATGTACTTTAACCTAAGGTACAAATTCTTACAATTTTTTAAAATTCAGTTTTTACATAGGAGTATTTCTACAAGGCCAGTGAGTTAGATGAATGACCTTGAGTAACTTACTTAACCATCTGGGGCCTTGATTTTTTTTTCCATCTATAAAGTGGAGGTAACAACACTCCTAAGGTGGTGATCTCCTAAGGTGGTTGTGAGAATTAAGTCAGATAACGTGCAGGAAAATACAACGCAATATTATCTTATGATGGTGGTGGTGTTGTTTAGTCACTAAGTCTTGTCCAAATCTTTTGCAATCCCATGGACTATGGCCCACCAGCTTCCTCCGTCTATAGGATTTTCCAAGCAAGAATACTGGAGCGGGTTGTCATTTCCTTCTCCATGGGATCTTCCTAACCCAGAAATCGAAGCTAGGTCCCCTGCATTGGCAGGCAGGTTCTTTACCACTGAGCTACCAGGATGTCCTGTAATAGGTCCTCCAAAAACGTTGGCTGAGTCCTGCCGTTGGGATGGGTAGGTCTCATCTCCATCTTTGCTGGGTGACCCAAGTGGATTTCTCTCCGTACAGGACGTAACGATCGTGTCAGCATGTGCACCTCCAGGTGGCGGCCGCAACCCTGTGACCCCGCGCTTCATCCGGCACTTCAGCATGCTCTGCCTCCCCATGCCCTCAGAGCACAGCCTGAAGCAGATTTTTCAGGTGACTGTGGATTCCAGTCTGGGCACAAGGGGTAAAGAAAGTTTATCTGTTCCAAAGCTCACACAATCAGCACAGCCTATTGTGTTTCTAGGGAGCCCGTCCATTCTTGCCTGATCAGAAACCAGGTAAACACAGGGGCATCTGGGCAGTAGTTGATAGGCATTTGCATCGTGACCTTCTGTGTTCATAGTCTCAGAGGTAGTCTTATAAATGAAGAAAGAGAGTCAGAGCACCTCCCATACCTCTAAGGAAGGCTGCATTCTGGGCCCTTGACTCTCAGGAGATATCTTCCCCACCTAGCTCCCACCTCGGTGCTCATCTCCTCCCTGGCCGCCATGCCTGTGTCCACTTGCCCAGCAAAGGCCAGCCCCAATAACCAGCAAGTTCAGGCTCAGCATACCTAACCCAGAATTCATCACCCCTGCCGCCTCCACCCTCCCAAGAGAAACAACCACCGGTATTTCTTCCATCTGTACAAGCTTCCCCAGGAGACCACTTCTTTGTCCTTTAAAAGGGATAAGTAACTGTGTCTGCCCTGATAAATGCTCAACAGAAGTGTTCATTAAGTGCAAGGCATTATTCTGAATAGAACGATGAGAGACCTTGAACCAGCATGACTAAGGCGAGTATGTCATGCCAACTGTTAATAGCAAAGATGCTTAGAGGAGACAGCCGGTGAGCCGAGTCCTGCAGAGTGAAATTGACAGAGGATCAGAAACACACAGGTGAATGTGGTCACAGAGGCCAGAAGAGATAATGTGGGCATCCAGGTAAGTTAAGACAGGTGACTGGTCAGGAGAAACTGGCTTTGGTGACCATAGTCCAGGAGTCAGAGAGGCAGTAATGCTGGCGTTAACCAGCCCTACATTTACCAGCATCTTCCTCTCCTTCCAATGGGGCCTTCTTAGAGGAGAGAAAGGACCAGACCCGGCACAGACACAACAGTTTATAGAAATTAGTTTTCATATTGCAATAGCTTACATCCGTGGGAAATTATTTTTAATAAATTTGAAGTCATTCCAATAAGCTAGCTGTTTAGGATCTAAGACCAAAAGGATACATGAGAAATGCCACATTTGGAAAAAGTTTTAGAGAGTACTTGAGAATTGGAGAACATGGGAGCTTATCTCCCATAATTAAGCAACAAGTAAAAACCGTGACAGGAAGCAGGTAACAGGGACCAACACAGGTATTAGAAGACTTTTTAACCCCTCTTTTTGTTGAGTACCTTTCTGTATATATTCTAAAGTCTGAAATGAGTGATTCACAACCTTGCTGTCCTAACACACCCTTGTGATGTGATCAGTGGTGAGGGAAAGTCCCAAGTAACTTATGCCTGATGGTAAAGTACTGAATTTGCAAATTATTTTACATTTTAATAAATGCAAGCAAATTCAGAGTTATCCCAACAACAACAAAAATGGCATTCTTAACTCATTCCAAAGAGCTTTCTTGGGTGGGAAGAAGAAAATAGAGTCTGGGCTCCTGGAAATCAAATTGATCCAAACCCTCAGCCTCCTGCCTCTGCCTGTAGGAATGTTACATCCACAGAAATGTGTCACTTACAGGAGCATCATGCAGCAAATATGTCACAGCTGAAAATGAGCAGCAATTACTTCTTCCTGCTATAGGCTAGTATTTCTTAGAGGCTANTGGAAATCAAATTGATCCAAACCCTCAGCCTCCTGCCTCTGCCTGTAGGAATGTTACATCCACAGAAATGTGTCACTTACAGGAGCATCATGCAGCAAATATGTCACAGCTGAAAATGAGCAGCAATTACTTCTTCCTGCTGTAGGCTAGTATTTCTTAGAGGCTAAACTCGAACTAACCAAGGCCACAATGGAAATGCAAAGCAGCAAAGCTGAGATTCTGGGGGCCACTAAGTTGGACTGTATTCACATGGGAACATGTGTTTTCCTCATTACCAAAATGGACTGGATATTTTATCTGTAGAAGTAAAAGACTTGGATTCCAAGCTTTCTTTTTAATCACAACCCATCTAAGCAGAGTTCAAGAGCTCACAGTCCACCTTTCCTGTCCTTTGTGTGGAGGAGAAGGAACTTGGGGATAAACAAGAATTGAAAAAAGCAAAATCAACAAGTAAAAGTAAATTTGTGGATAGCAACACAAATAAACTGATTTATGTTTACTATATAAAAGACACCTATGAGTTTACATAGTATATGTATACATATATGATACATAATATGCTTATATTTATAATGTTTTTAATCACCTCTTAGTTATAAAACAATCAATAATATCACTACTTTCTTGAGAGTCTATTTTAAGTTAGTTAAACAACACATATATGTGGGGAGAGTTAACAATGGGTCACAGTTAACAATGGGTCACAGTTAACAATGGGTCCCATTAACAATGGGTCACAGTTTGGATTATGTACAGTTGTAGGTGAATCAAGAACCATAGTTCACACACATTTTAGTTGCTTATCTGCTGGAATTTTTTGTGCAAAAAATGCATTACTATATATTACTATATATTCCGAAGGTAAATTGAATAGCACACAACAAATTAAATTGATAATGTGTCACTAAATTAGGTGTAAATTCTTTTTTTCTTTTTTTGGCCACTTGGAATCTGGGATCTTAGTTCCCTGACCAGAGATTAAACCCACACACCCTGCACTGGAAATGCAGAGTCTTAATCACTGAACCACCAGGGAGGTCCCTGAACTTAACTATAAATTCTAATTAGAAAGATATAACAGCAATGATTAAAAGCCATGATCAACTCCATAAAACATTACTAATGTCCTGATGACAAAGCCATCTTTCCTTAAACTATGGAAATTCTGTCTTTGTCTTGTATGAATATTCTCAGTAAAACTTTTAAAAGTTGCCAAACATGTCATATAAGCCAGATCTTTGGACAGAATACCAAGCTGTGATCCTCAGTAAACTTGATAGCCACCTGATAGTTTTAATTTATGAATATCAGTTTAATAGCCCTTTGTTCATTCACTAAAGAAATACTTGATGAGTATCAACCATACCCCAGATGTTGGTACATCACTTTAAGCAAAACAGATGCCACCCCTGTCCTCATAGATCTTCTACCATAGAGACAGATAATACAGATAAATGAACTAACATGTATGTAATTATAAATATATACTTTACATATATATAACTGTACTTGCATATATACAACTATATTTGTATGTAAAATACTATATTTGCATATATACAACTGTTGTTGTTGTTCAGTCACTAAGTCGTGTCCTACTATTTGCAACCCATGAACTGCAGCACCCCAGGCTTCCCTGTCCTTCACCATCTCCCGGAGTTTGCTCAAACTCATGTCCATCGAGTCAGTGAAAGTGAAAGAGAAGTTGCTCAGTCATATCTAACTCTTCACGACCCCATGGATTGTAGCCTGCCAAGCTCCTCCATCCATGAGATTTTCCAGGCAAGAATGCTGGAGTGGGCTGCCGTTTCCTTCTCCAGAGGATCTTCCTACTGCAGATAGGACTGCAGTAGGACTTTGTTGTTTATCTCTTTTATAGACAGTAATTCGTATATGCTGATCCCAAGTGCCTGATTTGTGAAAAGTGTTAGTTGCTCGGTCGTGTCCAACTCTTTGCAACCCTGGACTGTAGCCCACCAGACTCCTCTGTCTCTGGAATTCTCCAGGCAAGAGTACTAGAGTGGGTAGCCATTCCCTTCTCCAGTGGATTGTCCCAACCCGGGGATCAAACTCGTCTCCTGCACTGCAGGTGAATTCTTTACTGTCTGAGCCACCAGGGAAGCCCAAATGCCTATTTTACCCCTTTCCCCAGAAAATAAGACTTTTAACACCCACAGGTCCTTGGCACTGGAATTTGATCAGGTCTGGAGTATTTGAAAGATAAATTTTGGTTAAAAACATTCCAACTCTCTTATATTACATTTCTGGTTCTAGGCCATCTTAAACGGCTTCCTGAATGACTTCACACCAGCTGTAAAGCAAACTGCATCCAACATTGTGGAAGCCTCAGTTGAAATCTACAACAGGATGAGTGTTGATCTTCTGCCAACACCAGCCAAGTCTCATTACGTCTTTAACTTGAGAGATTTATCTAAATGTGTGCAAGGTAGTGTATGGAACTCTCATTCCCTGGCCTGCACCCTCCTTCCATTTCCATTCACCCACACATCCCTGCGTAAAAGTGTATGTACATGGGTGTCTGAGATTTGCCTGGAAATTGCATTACAGTATCCCTGTTTTAGTCACCCTCCACCCCCCGCCTTCACTGACTGCTTCACAACTTTCCTCAAACCACCATCCCATTTCTCACTCCCAGCTGGTGGCCTGTCTTCTTTTTCACTGAAGAAAAAAAAAGGATCAAACCAGAAGGGGCTCCTCTTCCAAATCTCCCAGACACCCTGCCCCTGCCTTCTCTCCCACTGCAGTGGTTCAGCTGTCCCTGCCCCTAATATGTGCCAACAGCCCCTCTGGTACTGAACGCATCCCCTCTTGCTAACTCTAGGATTTTGCTTTTATGCTTTTGCTTTCCCTTCTCTTCTACATTGTCAGTGCTGCTTCTGTCAAATCATCCCTAACAGCACACAATTCTGCTATAATACCTCCCATCTTAAAAGACTCAATTCTTTTGGGACTTCCCTGAATGTTCAATGGTTAAGACTCTGCCTTCCAGTGCAGGGAATGTGGGTCCTATCCCACATTTTTACTGGTCAAGGAACTAAGATTCTACATGCCACAGTGGTGTGCCCCAAAATTTTTTTTAATAAAATAAGCTACAAAAATATTAAAAATAATAGTTCTCTTTAGGCTCCATATTCCCCTTCTGCTACCCTGCTCATTTGCGCTGATAATGTGTCCTCAATTTTGCTTTCAAAAAATGAGGTCACAATGACTATATGTGTATATCCAACTATCCATTTCCTTTAGTGTGGGATAAAGTTGAACTTACAGATTTTCTCATTAATTAAACTATCACTAGATATTCCACAATTGCAGAGTTTTTTCTTTTCTCCCTTTCTGAAAAAACAGGTATTCTTCAGTGTGACCCAGGAACTATAAGAGAAGAAATACAGATCTTCAGACTCTTCTGCCATGAATGTCAAAGAGTCTTCCATGATCGTTTGATTAATAACGAAGATAAGCACTATTTCCATGTTATTTTGACAGAAATGGCCAGTAAATATCAATCTTTACATCAATCTATCCTTTATTTAGTTAGGGTTTTTCAAGGGTTATTTTTATTGTTTTAGTAGAAAAACAATTTGTTTTCTAATCCTAGCTATGAGATGACCAAGGAGACACAATTTGGTTTCTAAAATGAGCGAAATAAGTTGTAATCATTCATTAGTAAAAGTTTTTTTCTTTGATGATCCACATATATAATAACATGTGAAGTGTTATGAAAATCATTTTATTGAAATTCAGGAAGGATTAATATTCCTAATTCAGTATAGAGTTTTAAGTAGAGGAGGGAAAGTAGAAAACAAACAGCATTTTGTCAGGTTCAGCCAGGATACTTCTAAAGGATTTATTTATTAATATGTGTTCATATCTGTTATTTAATAAAAATGGTCATTAATAGTAAATATTCTTAATCTTAAATTCAATTTGATTACCAATCAAACCAAAGTGATGTGGTATTAACATGGGCTTTCTCTCAGCTTCATGTGTATTACTCAGGCTTCTAAGTAAAGTAGCAGGGGTAGTTATTGTGTATATCTTACCATTAATACCCTGCATTCAAGCTAATCATTATATTAAAAATTGATTTTATTTTTTGAATAGACAAACATTTTGGAATTGCTATAGGCCTGGAATATTTTTTGACTAGGCCCATCATATTTGGAGATTTCATTAAGGTAAGTGTGTTGTAGTGACTTGACTACATTTGAAGTTTATAAAACATTTACTGTTTTCTAGTTCAAGTTCATATTCTTCAGGAGCTTTGTACATGTGAAGATTCAAGACCTAGACTGGGGGGTGGGGGGTGGTCAGCAAACTATGGTCCATAGTCCAAATCCACTCACCACTCATTTTTGTAAATGAAGTTCTATAGGAGCACAAGACCCATTTGACTCTGTCTTATTTATCTGGTTGCTTTCTAATGACAGACATACTGAAGTACTAGCAACAGTTACTACATAACCTGCAAAGCCTTAAATATTTACTCTATGGCTCTTGAGAGAAAAAGATTGCTGACTTCTGATCTAGTTACATTCATTTTGATAATAGTGAATCAGAGACTGAATTATCAGGTATTCCATTTGAAAGGAAGCAAAAGAGTTTAGTCTGTTAACTCAGAACTGGAATTCTCTTACCATATTCTATGTAGCTCTTCAGACTCTGCTCAGATATTTCCAGTGACGAGAAGCTAATTAGTTAGCAGTTAGCTAGCTAATTAGTTAGCCTCCTTCATTTCAGGGTAGCTCTAATTAGTACCAAATTTTCCTTTTACTAAGTGCTTCAGTCCTGGGTGTTCTTTGGAGGGACTGATGTTGAAGCTAAAACTCCAATACTTTGGCCACCTGATGCGAAGAGCTAACTCATTTGAAAACACCCTGATGTTGGGAAAGATTGAGGGCAGAAGGAGAAGGGGATGACAGAGGATGAGATGGTTGGATGGTATCACCAACTCAATGGACATGAGTTTGGGTAAACTCCGGGAGTTGGTGATGGACAGGGAGGCCTGGTGTGCTGCAATTCATGGGGTCGCAAAGAGTCGGGCACAACTAAGCAACTGAACCGAACTGAGGTGCCTCCAAGTCTGTACCCTCTAATAACATCTACATGTAGGCCCTAATTTTACCTTCTAGACCTACCTAGAATATACTTCTTATAGGTGAATAACCTTATTCTAGGTTAAAAGACTTCTATCTAACTAACCACAGTACCTATGTTGACAGGCAGCCATCTTGTTTTACCAAGCTGACTCTTGCTTGGGCACATACAACACTACTAGTGTCTCTGAGAAAGCAAGGGCCATGTCTGTTTAGTTCAACTTAAATCCTGTTTCCTACACAGAGCTGCAGCAGTGGCTCTCAACCGGTGGTGTTTAAACAAATGAATGGATTCATCTTTATATTATATTTATGCAATATCTCACCACTCTGATAACCCTAGACAACAAAAACATGGTAATAATAAACAATTTATTCTATGAACTATATATATTTAATGTTTCTTTTTAAAAGTCTAAAGTTTATTTTCAGGTGGTGATTATATTTCCTATGTGTTTCTTAATGGTGATATTATCAAATGGGAAACTGAAGCAAAGCAAAAAGAGCAGTTGGACTCTTCTTCCATTGCCTATCTGTCAAAGGTTTCAAAAGAAAATGTCCCCAGGGCAGTTGCTATGGCAAAGACAATAAATTATCAACAGGTCCAACAGGAACTCAGTGCCCTATAGTTTGTACCAAATATCATTCTCAATGATTTATTTAAACAAATGACTAGTATGTAAAAACTATATATAGTTCTGGCATGATTTTTTAATAAAACAATCTGCCAAACCTAATTTTCAACCATTTCACTTTTCTGATGTCAACAGCCTAGGAGCAAAAGTATGAAACCAGAGTTAAGTTAAATGAGAGAGAAGTGAGAANGAACTCAGTGCCCTATAGTTTGTACCAAATATCATTCTCAATGATTTATTTAAACAAATGACTAGTATGTAAAAACTATATATAGTTCTGGCATGATTTTTTAATAAAACAATCTGCCAAACCTAATTTTCAACCATTTCACTTTTCTGATGTCAACAGCCTAGGAGCAAAAGTATGAAACCAGAGTTAAGTTAAATGAGAGAGAAGTGAGAAATTTTTAAAAATTATTTCTGAACTTTTGTGTGAATTTTATTGCAAAGATCATTTGAAATTCCAGTGTCTCACTTGAAGAGGTTGAATTAAATGAATTCTTCCGTTAACCATGAATATCTGAGTTGCTTTAATCCCATTTCCTTCATTTTACAGCCCTGCTAGCATATATAAGCAAATGATTAAATAGAAATAGAAATAAAAATAATGGCCCCTCCTAAGGTTATGTATATTATATATGTTTAAACATCAGAATTGAGCCAACTTGGTTCTCATCCAATAAATCATCTTCTAGTTTGGAGCAGATAGATCCGACCGGATTTATGATGACATGCCTGATATGGATAAAATCGCAAATGTTCTACAGGACTACCTTGATGATTATAACCTTACAAACCCCAAAGAAGTAAAGCTGGTGTTCTTCCAGGATGCTATAGAGCATGTTTCAAGGTAAAGTGCCATCAAGTACCCAATAATACGTTGATCTATTTTCTTTTATATTAAAAGGTAAGGATTAAGTTATACAAACTCATAAAATTGGCTGCTAGATGGACAAAGGTCTATTACCAAATCTTGCTATAGCTTAAAAGTTATTTTTTATATCTTTAAAATATGTGTGGCATGAACTTTGTATGCAATCTCAGAGGTCATTATTTTTGCAAAATATTAATAGATTGTTTTTGTTTTGAAAATGTCCTCTCATTACAAAACAATTTTTAAAATCTAAATGTGGTTTACAGAAATATACAGAGTAGCCAGGCTGATTCAACATGCATGCCTAAAAAAATAGGAGATTTTTCTTTGTTTGTAGCAAAACAAGTCAAATGCAAGGACCATAGATTCCGTCTGCTTATGAGTCTGACTCATACCTACTGCAGGTATCCTGTGAGGGTCATCCCTGATGTCTAGGTGTCGAGTCTGCATATCTGCAGTCCTTGGGGCACACACAGCTCTTTGAAGTGGCTCTTGTCCTGTTGAACATTCTGAAATTGTAAATATGTGTTAAAAATGTTAAAATGATAAGGTTATACTGTATAGCACAGGGACTTATATTCAACATCCTGTGACAAACCATAATGGAAAAGAATATGAAAAGAATATATGTGTGTGTGTATAACTGAGTCACTTTGCCCTACAGAAGAAATTAACACAAAATTGTCAATCAACTGTACTTCAATAAAAAAATTGTTTAAGTGTTGGAAAGACCCTTCAAAGGTAAGTTAAGATCTGCTCCCCGTAACTTCTGATACTCCATCTTCTGGAGCAGTATTAATGATACCAATGACACTGAGTGTGAATATAAACCATGATATGGAATATCTCATTTAACTTTGGTAACACTTGTCTGTGGCTCAATATCATGATCTTTCTAAATATAAGGCTCAGAGAATGTTCCAATGGTCTGATGCTATATAATAATCCACTGTAATACTTAGTAGCTCATTTTTTCATTATTTCTCATGGGTCCCAGCCATTCTTCCCTGGGATCTCTCACACAATTGCAATCAGACAGCGCCTAGAACACCTGACCCATCTCTGCCTCCACTGTCTCTGCGTGGGCATCATGAGAGTGTTGGGACTTCTTACATGGTAACTCACGTCTCCAAAGGCTTGTGCCCCAAAAGACCACCAGGCTGAAGGCAAAAGGCCTTTCACAACATGGCCTTGGCAGTTACTCTGCATTGCTTCTGCCATACTCTATCAGGCCAAAGATTCATACGGATTCACAAGACAGGATCAGAGACTCTACCTGTTCGTAGAGCTAAAGCAAGTAGAATCAGAAACATTATTGCAGCCAGTTTTGGATAATATTGTGTGCCACAGAGAGATTAAGTCAATTGTCCCAAGCCCTCTTGCTGGTGAGTGGCAGGCTGAGGATCATAAGCAGTGTTTCAGGTTTCCCAGTCGGTTCAGTGGAAGAGAACCTGCCTGCCAGTGCAGGAGGAGGGTTGGGAAGATCCCCTGAAGAAAGAAGTGGCAACTGGCAAGAAGGAAATGGCCCAGTTTTCTTGCCTGGAGAATTCCATGGACAGAAGAGCCTGGCCAGCTTTAGCATATGGGGTGCAAAGAGTCAGACACAACTTAGTGACTGACCAACAACAGCCTCTAGCTGGCCAGTGACAGGCTACGGGGATCATAACCAGTGCTTAGATTCTAGCTTCACTGGTAGATGCCTCGGCCCAAAATGGACCCACTCTTTTTCATAACAGTTCCTCCAAATACTTGAAAATCATTACCAAGCTCCTCTTAGCTTTACGTTCTCCAGGCACAATTATCCCAGACTTTTCACTGTTTCCTGTAGTGATTATTTCCAGTCTTCAACATACTGAGCCCTTTATCATTTTTCAATGTTTCACTTAACATGTGACACCCAGATTTGATGTAGTATTCTGTGGAATAAGCTGTGCAAAATATGTGTGAGGGCAAGATTTCCCATAGGCTACTACCATGGAAGACAAAAATTGCTTTGTTTGTTTCCCTTGTCAACTATATTTTAGTGTTGGACATATTAAGATTGACAAATCTCTAGAATTTTTTTTCTATAACCATAAGCAAGCCAAGTCTTTTGTGCTTCCCATACTTCTGCTATTTAATTAACTCTAATTCAAAGATTTATGTTCATCACAGCTCAAGGGTTGTAAAATACAATAGTTTATCATTGGGTTGTCAAGATACCGCTTGCTTCCCTGCCAAAATACCCACGCGCTTTCTCCTAACAACTTTTATTCCCATGGCTCAAGCAGTCCCTAAGCCTGAAAGAAAATAAACTAACAGCGGAATCCTGGTCTGAGAAACTTCCTGAAGAATAGACCAGACGATAGGAAAAGTCAGCTTAATTATATAACCTCTCTTACTTTCATGAATGGGAATCACCAGGCTACTTAAAGTTTGCTTAAATTATTACAGAAGGAAATTAAAAACCATTTGTAGAATGGGGGAGATTTGGTTTTCTGGCAAAAAGGACTGCCATGTGAATAACGATGTAGATGTTTTCTCTAGAGAGGATCAGTAGTTAGGAATTAGAGGAAATAAGAGCCTTCAAACACCTACTGCTGATTAGCAATGAACCGGGCTTCCATGGTGGGAAGCAGTTTGGGGGAAAATACCAAATATCCAGTAATATAACAGATAGTACATTTCCATTTGCTTACATTCTAGGCTTTTGATGCATTGAATAACTGAATAAAAGCTTTCTCAACTCAGAAAAAAATTAGAATTGACTTCAGAGCCTGTGCTTTCAAAGAGCAGCTTGCATCAGACAATTTATATGTTACATGCCCCCAAAGTTGTCATCACACTCCAAGGATGGTCAAATGGATCTCTCTATAAAGCCATTAACAGGACTTCCCTGGCAGTCCAGTATGCTTAAGACTCCAGGCATACACTGCAGAGAGCATAGCTTTGATTCCTGGTCTGGAAACTAAGATTCCTAATGCTGTGTGTCATGGCCAAAAAAATTTAAGTAATAATAAAATTGAATGACTAATTAGAAAATGTATCTCTTGCCTCTACAGTAGAGAAAATATAACTTTGTAAGATTCTCAATGGAGGGAGGTTTTTATCCGTTGATATGTAAGTTGACAGAAAAAAATAACACTAGGAAGCAGATAGACAAGCCATTTGTTTTCTCAANGACTAATTAGAAAATGTATCTCTTGCCTCTACAGTAGAGAAAATATAACTTTGTAAGATTCTCAATGGAGGGAGGTTTTTATCCGTTGATATGTAAGTTGACAGAAAAAAATAACACTAGGAAGCAGATAGACAAGCCATTTGTTTTCTCAATCTCAAATGGAAGTAACAAATTACTATAATGTAAATGAAAAAAAAAGAAAGAGTAACATAAATAATGCAAGATGTTAATAGTATTCAATATTTATCCACTGTAGCACCCTGATGCATTATGGGAAAAAATAACAAAACATTGGGACATATCCATTGAACCCTCAGTTTTATACTCTCAGAGGTAACTGAGGAAATACAAGCAAACAGATGATCTAAAGTGTCTTCTGTTAGATGCATGTTGTGATAGAGACATAGCTATGGAGATCATACCTGTGGGTCTTAGTTGCTTTGGGGGAGGAATTAGCAAAGGATCTGTCGACTGGAAAAAAAAAACAAAACACTGTGAAAGTTGCGAATTGAGTTTTATCTAGGGAAAAATGAAGACCATAGCTCCAGAGACAGCCTCTCAGATAACGCCAAGGAGCTGCTCCAGAGAGGCAATATGTATGTGATTTTAGGGAAGGGGATACATGCAGTCAGGCGCACATTTTAACAGAAGGCTGCTGCTAGTCACAAGGAGCAGATGTCTCCTTTAATGATTTTAGTGCTCTTCTAGATATGAGAAGATATGAGAAATTGCATTCATAAAATCTCCTGAAAATGGATATCTGAAGGCCTGTCCTACCAGTTTTTCCCAGAGCATAGAGTGCNGTGACTGAACTGACTAACTTATTCATTCAACCAATGGTAGTTATTGAATAACTTCTATGTAGCAGACACTGTGCTGGGGTCAGCAAATGCAGACCCAGACGCCCATCTATTGAACACAGCCATTCAGTTCATGAAACATCATGGACACAAGTAGGAGTTACAATGAAGGGGGGCCAAGGGGAGGAAGAGTTGCAGAGAAATGCATTTTTCTTACTAGTTAAACCGTGCATTATGGAAATGAGCAACTGACTTTCCAAATCATATCTTTATTTACAGTGGCCCAGAGAAGCACTTCTTTCTGTATCAAAGACGTTTTTCTCAAACGTTGATGCCGCAAATGAAGAACTGAGAGAAAAGCTTTCCCTCATGTGTGTGAATGTCCACCTGAGTGTCTCCAATATGGCGGAGCGCTATTACGCGGAGCTCCGGAGACGGTACTACACAACACCCACTTCCTACTTGGAACTCATCAATCTCTACCTGTCTATGCTGACTGAAAAGAGAAAGCAGTTGGTTTCTGTAAGTTTAATATTATTAATTAAAAAAAAATTTGTTTGGCTTGGTCTCAAAACCTTTACCAGAATGTGTACGACCTATGTGCCATATTGCCTGTTGGACATCTCTCTCCATCCTAACATGCCCTTGGCAACCTACAATATGACCAAAAAGTATATTGTGTTGGTCATTTAGAGGCCTTGCCCTTCCTTAATATTTTGTCTTCTATCATTTACATAAAATTCCTTGACTCAGGGATGTGATGCGGACATTGTAACAGAATTAAAGTTAAGCCCATATCTAGCCGCCTCTGCAGTGTTTAGTAAGAAGGAAAACTTTTGGTTTAGTAATGGAGATGGGAGTTTGATTGTCTTACCTATCAGTGGTTCCCATTCAGAGCAAGGACTCATGTCAGGCAGACCAGGTAGCACCTCTAGTCTGACTCTTTCTTCCTGAACAACTTGGAGCAGGTTTTGTAACTACTCCAATCTTAGTACAAAATAAGGCTTTTAAAAATCTGTATCTACCTCTTGGATTGTTGTAGAATTTAAATAAGGTGCTGTTTGTGAAGTATTGGAATATGATCTGATACAAATAAGTGCTCAGAATAGTGACTGCTTACTACATCGTCATCGTTGTAATCATCATTAAGCTATTAACGTGACCTAAACTTTTCAACATTTTAAACAACAAAAATGAAATCATTTATCATTTAGATATTTTGAATGTTTTTCAATGGATATTACTTGGTAAATGTATGCCTAGTAAAATAATGTGACAGATATTTTTGAAACCAGCCTATTTGAGCCACCTTTTCTGTCTCATTCTCAAAGTTATTCCCAGGTGGCTTCTTTACCAAATACTGCCCTTTGATCCTAGTCAAGGGTTTCCTACCCCTGTGGACACATCCGCAACCAGAGATAAGTATCTGGGACACTGTCTCCATTGGGCCTCAGCCCTGCTGGTCCATCCTAAGGAAACAAGCTCCCAGAGATGTGAACTCCAGGAATTTCTATCTGAACTTGTCCTTAATTCATTCGCCCTGCTACCATGCTACCACAGAGGCTACAAATAATACAGTGATCCCTCAGTGATGCCCTACTCCCGTGGCCAGGGGACAGGGATGCAAACCCACTGTGGTGAACTACAGGGCCATGTGTTCATGTACATTCAGTGTTAAGTATTACAAACTGATTTACTAATTCTTCCAATGCAAAATTCTAGTACATAAATCAGATAGAAATACCAATAAACTCACAGTTTGTAATACTCAACATAATAGTCACTTTCTTTGTCGTTTAGGCACGTGAACGGGTGAAGAATGGTCTCACCAAGCTATTGGAAACAAATGTACTAGTAGATAAAATGAAATTAGATCTTTCAGCTTTAGAGCCTGTCCTTTTAACAAAATCACAAGATGTTGAAGCCCTCATGGACAAATTGGCAGTGGATCAAGAAAATGCAGATCAGGTATGCAGCAGTACCTGACAGTGGGTGAGGACGCTTTGACCACCAGCTGACCCTTTAGATACAAGGATAAAGAACTGGACTTTTTAGATATGTTATTAAATTTAATTTACATATGTTGTTAAAACAATGAACTGGTAGATCAGTTTAGCCATGCTTTTAATCCTGGCTCTCTCCCTGAGAATGAGGAAATGGGACAGAGAAAGTTGTAAGAAAAGTACAAGCTACAAATATAAAGCATCCAATCTTCTCCCCAGAATGAATTATTCATTCTTATAACTCTGTCTCCATTGTTTTATCATTATGGCATGAGATGGACAAAGAAGAGTATAAAATGCAGTATACCTAATCTTCTTTCATCATTGGTCTGATTCAAAGGGGTAAATATAACTCACTATTATTTGCCTTTTTTTTTTTTTTACTTTTTAAACTTTTTATTTTGTTTTGGGGTATAGCCACTTAAGAAACAATGTTTGTAATAGTTTCAGCCATACATATACATATATCCATTCTCCTCCAAACCCACCTCCCATTCAGGCTGCCACATAACATTGAACAGAGTTCTATGTGCTATACAATAGGTCTTTATTGGTTATCCGTTATTCACTTTGTTTTTAAACATTGAAATTCACATACTGAGATCATTTGAGCAGTCATGTTTCAATGATTAGGTCCGTAGCATTGTGCAAGAAGATGAAGCAATAGCAAAAGTGAAAGCCGAAGAGACCCAAGCCATAGCTGACGATGCTCAGCGAGATCTTGAAGAAGCGCTCCCTGCCCTCGATGCTGCTAACAAAGCATTGGATTCCTTAGATAAAGCGGATATATCTGAAATCAGAGTTTTCACAAAGCCCCCAGATATGGTCATGACCGTGATGGAAGCCATCTCCATTCTCTTGAATGCCAAGTGAGTGCCTCATAATCACCCAATACAAAATGCCTGGTGGAATCTCTTTGCTTTTTTCCTTCATTCTCATTTACATGTTTCATTCTTTTCCCCACCCTCTCATTGATTCGATTAGTCATCGAACAAATTGATTGATACTTTAATAGTATTTTTTAATTAATTTATTTATTTTTATTTTCGATCTTCATTGCTACGCCGGCTTTCTCTAGCTGCGGTGAGCAGGGGCTGCTGTCCAGCTCGGTTATAGTATGCCAGCTTCTCATTGTGGTGGCTTCTCTTGATGCACAGCACAGGCTCTAGACCAGGCAGACTTCAGTAGTTGTGGTGCTCAATCTTAGCTGGCCCATAGCACGTCATGGAATTTGCCCAGATCATGTCCCCTTCATTGGCAGGCAGATTTCCAGCCACTGGACCACCAGTATTTTTTTTTTTTTTTAATTATAAGTGACACACAGATTGGACATCACTAAACACCTATCTTTATAGCTTCTTTAGATTATCTTCGATTTTCTCTCTTGCTTAGAAATAGCAATAGTAATAGTAGCAGTAAAACAAAACTCATTTTAGGTGGAAATTAACATAAATATCATTCTACAAAGTTTGCAAGTCAGTTAGATACAAACAAAGTGAGTTTTTATAACTATAGCTCAACCAGTAAATGGGGCTTCCTTGGTGGCTCAGATAGCCTGCAATTCAGGAAACCTGCATTTGATCCCTGGGCCAGGAAGATCCCTTGGAGGAGGAAATGGCAACCTACTCCAGTATACTTGCCTGGAAAATTCCATGGATGGAGGAGCCTGGTGGGTTACAGTCCATGGGATCGCAGAGAGTCATACACAACTGAGCACCTAACACTTTCGACCAGTAAATAAGAACATTTTAGGAAACATCATTGTAAATATTAAAAAGAAAAAACAGGCTATAAACACTATGAAAGTAAATAACATAAATATATGCCTAGAAAACAAAAGTAGTAACTCCTGGTGCTCTTAAAGCCTAGCAAAATGCTTTCAGTAAATTGTGTTGTATTTCCTTTATAATAGGAAGACTCAGAGCAAGTTAAACTCGTTACATAACTAATAACATAGACAGTTGACGTTGTTGTTCAGTCATTAAGTGGTGTCCAACTCTTTGCAACCCCTTGGATTGAAGCATGCCAGGCTTCTGTGTCTTTCACTATCTCCCAGAGTTTGCTCAAATTCAAGTCCACTGAGTTGTTGATGCCATCCAACCATCTCGTCCTGTCATCCCCTTCTCCTCTTGCTCTGTCTTTCCCAGCATCAGAGTCTTTTCCAATGAACTGGCTCCTTCCATCAGGTGGCTAAAGTATGGAGCTTCAGCATCAGTCTTTCCAATGAATATTGAAGATTGATTTCCTTTAGGGTTGACTGGTTTGATCTTGCAGTCCAATTCCATGAAATCATGCATAATTGACATATAGTCTTTTTTTAATCTGTAGAATAATATCTTAATGTTCTCAAAGGAATACATTTCTTTTGTTGTCACATTCCTTTATTGCAATGCTATTAACTTACCATTTGTGTCTTGTAGACCTGACTGGCCAACGGCAAAGCAACTTCTTGGTGACTCTAACTTCCTAAGAAGACTTTTAGAATATGATAAGGAAAATATTAAGCCTCAAATCCTGGCAAAACTTCAAAAATATATTAATAATCCTGATTTTGTGCCTGAAAAAGTTGAGAAAGTATCCAAAGCGTGTAAATCCATGTGCATGTGGGTAAGAGCCATGGATTTGTATTCCCGAGTTGTCAAAGAAGTCGAGCCAAAGAGACAGAAACTCCGCGCTGCACAGGTATATTTTCTGTGTTGTGATATTTTATAGAATCAACAACCATGATCATCAGACATTCAGGCTTCTTTTGTGGTGCCACTGAGACCCTATGCAATATAAATAATAATCATGCTCTTGAAGATTATTTTTCGTTTTCACAAAAGTGTTAGTCGCTCAGTCGTGTCTGTTTGTGATCTCATGGACTGTAGCTCACCAGGCTCCTCTGTCCATGGAATTCTCCAGGCAAGAATACTGGAGTAGGTCGCCATTCCCTTCTTTAGGGGATCTTCTCAACTGAGCAGTTGAATCTGGTCTCCTGCATTGCAGGCAGATTCTTTACCATCTGAGCCATCAGGGAAGACCAGAATAGTTAGTAGAGATTATTTCATGTTTCCAGTGCTGTGGGTCCAGTTCGATCCCTGGTTAGGGAACCAGATCTCACACGCTGCAATTGAGAGTTTATATGCCACAACTAAAGATCCCACATGCCACAACTATGACCCAGCATAGCCAAATAAATAAGTAAACATTAAAAAAAAAAAAAGATTCAAACATGAACAAGTGTGGCTGTGTTTCAATATAACTTTATTTATGATCATTGAAATTCAAATTTCATATAATTATTGTGTGTTATGAGATATTATTCCTTTGATTTTTTTTTCCCTAACCATTTAAAACTGTAACCACACAGAAATAGGTAGCAGGCTGGATTTGGCCTGCAAGCCATGGTTGCAGATCTCTGCTCTAGAGAACTAGTTAGGAAAGATTAGTTTTCACTGTATTTCATTTATCATTTTTTAAATACTTATTTATTTTTAGTCATTTTTAGCACTGAGTCATCACTGCTGTTCAGACCTTTTCCCTAGTTGTGGTGAGCAAGGTCTACTCAGTGCACAGGCTTCTCACTGCAGTGGCTTCTCTTGTCGTGAAGCATGGGCTCCAGGGCTCATGGTGTTCAGTAGTGGCAGCACATGGGCTCAGTAGTTGCAGCTCCCTGGCTCCAGAGTTACAGGGAAGCCTTGTTTTATCATTTATAGTTAATAGTTCATTGTAGTAACTAATTCACCTCCAAATGCTTAGTACATCTGTTTTGCTAATCTTTCTATGATTCATTGGGCTTTGTTTTGTTCTGTTTGGTCCTCCTCTTATATTTTATTCTACTTTATGTTTGTTTTAATTTTATATATCATATCAAAATCTTTTAGAACAAAATCTTTTGGGGAGAAAGAGAAAGTAAATCTGATTTTTTTAAAAATAGCCATTATAAATGGGCAAATTCAACCCTCTTTGGAGCTTATTCTTAAAATATTTACTTGATTTTATTAGGCTGAACTTGATATCACTATGGCTACTTTGAAAGAAAAGCAAGCATTACTAAGACAAGTGGAAGAACAAATACAAGCCTTACAAGATGAATATGACAAAAGTGTGAATGAGAAAGAAAGTCTGGGTGAGTAACTCATAAAATTTGTGTTGGTCAGGAAATTTTTTTCCAGATTTTCCAAAGGAGACAGTGTTTTCAGGCAGTCAAATCTCAGTTTCCATCCAACCTATGGGCATATTTGCATTAGGTGGATGGTCTTAACCTTCAAGTATAACATTAGAAGAACTGAGTATATTGTATGTATTCAACTTCTATGTCTGAATAAGACAGAGTAGCACATGAATTTGATCCAGAAAATGAAAACTACAGGGGCAAGAAGAGAGCTCTTTCTTCAGCCAGAAGAAAGAAGTATCAAAAAGGAGCTCTCTGTCACAGATGTGAAGAACAAACATATGGATACCACGTGGGAACGGGGAAGGATGAATTGAAAAATTGGGATTGACATATACACACTGTTGATACTATGTATGAATTCATATCAGACTCTTTGTGACACCGTTGACTGTAGCCCACTGGACTCCTCTGTCTCTGGAATTCTTCAGGCAAGAATACTGGAGGGGGTTTCCATTTCCTTCTCCAGAGGATCTTCCTGACCCAGGGATCCAACCCAGGTCTTTCGCATTGCAGGCAGATTCTTTACTGTCTGAGCCACCAGGGAAGCCCCCACAAAACAGATTACTAAGGAGAACCTACTGTATAGCACAGGGAACTCTACTCGGTGCTCTGTGGTGACCTAAAAGGAAGGCGATCCAAAAAGGATGGAATATATTTCTATATATGGCTGATTCACTCTGTGGCACAGCAGAAACTGACACAGCTGTGTAAAGCAACTGTACTGCAATTTAAAATTAATTAATTTAAAATAAAGTGAAAGGAACTCTCTGCATAGGCGATTCAAAGCACTTGGACTTGGCTCTGAAATGAGAACTTGGGCTAAAGTGGCCTGAGGTTTCCCAGAGATGTATTGACATCATTAACCAAATAATGGTCATTCTGCTATAAGCAGAAGCAGATGAGTAAACGTCTTATACTGTAGGAAAATACTGAATGACATAACCTGATTTTCTTTCGATTTTCTAGCGAAGACAATGGCACTGACCAAAGCACGTCTGGTACGTGCTGGAAAGCTGACGGCTGCTTTAGGAGACGAGCAAGTCCGATGGGAAGAAAGCATCCAGAAATTCAACGAGGAGATATCGAATATCGTTGGGAATGTGTTCATAGCAGCAGCTTGTGTGGCCTACTATGGGGCCTTCACAGCCCAGTACAGGCAATCGGTGAGGAAACGTACTTCCTGTGAGGACCAAGAAGCAGCTGATACTGGGGGAGGCGGGATGTGTGTGTCATTTTTCTGGGTTTAGAGGGAGGTTCTCCATGATGGAAACTTAGGCCTACATTCCACTACCCACCACCTCCCCTATTGTTGTTCAGTCACTAAGTCATGTCTGACACTTTGCTACCCTGTGAACTGCAGCACACTAGGCTTCCCTGTCCCTCGCCATCTCCCAGAGTTTGCTCAAACTCATGTCCATTGAGTTGGTGATGCCATCCAACCATCTCATCCTCTGTCACCCCCTTCTCCTCCTGCCTTCAATCTTTCCCAGCAATCTTTCTGAGCTTCAGCTTCAGCATCGGTACTTTCATTGAATATTCAGAGTTGATTTCCTTTAGAATTGACTAGTTTGATCTCCTTGCAGTCCAAGGGACTCCCCTGTACCCCTAGGCTTTCCTTAACACAGTCCTTCTTTTCCTCTCCTGTCTTAGAAAGTTACTCACAGCTTTGCTTTCACAACACAGCAACCTGGGAGAACAAAAAGAGACAAGGAGTCTCCCACCCCTAGGATCAGAAGTGGCACCAAATTCAGCCAGGAAGAAGTGTTCTGAATTGCTGAGACTGCTACACAGGCTCAGCAATGGGAAAAAGCAGGGATTATTTGGAAATATTTGCAAAACACTTTTATGAAACACCTTTCAAAACATGTTTTGCCCTGACCTTGAGTTCTAAAACCTAGTTGGTGTAAGACTCATAGAGACCCTCCAGGAGCTCAGGGGTCTATTAATTCTAATCAAGCAGGGGGGCCAGGAGTGTTACTGGGGGAGACAGGTCCCTGTTATTCATGTCTGCACCACTCATTGAAGAAGGTGAATGCTAATAGCCCTCTGCCTCATCTGCTAATTCCCAGGATCACCCAAGGTCACTGTGGGAACCCCCAACTTCTCCACGTGGTCTCAGACTCTCCCCAGAGTGAAGACTACCATGACAACCCCTGTGTTTTATACTTGAGAAACCTGGGGTCCCGACAGCACATATGACGTGCCCAAAGCCACACCTAGCTAATGGTGTAGTTCTAGCCCCTGGATCTCCTAATTCTTTGTCCACTTCTTATGTCCTGGGCTCTGATTCCAGGGTGCCTGTGGAGTCTGGTAGGACTTGTTTTGTGGATCCTCATTTACTAAGTGTTCCTGATTCATATACAAGTAAGCTTTTTTCCTTCAACAGCTTATAGAATATTGGATTCAGGACTGTCAGTCTCTGGAGATCCCAATCAATCCTGACTTCAGTCTCATTAACACTCTCGGCGATCCCTACGAAATACGGCAGTGGAACACAGATGGGCTGCCCCGGGACTTGATATCAACGGAAAATGGCATTCTGGTTACTCAAGGCAGACGGTGGCCTTTGATGATTGATCCCCAAGATCAGGTGTGTAACCAGTGCTTCAGATGAAGAGCAGCTTATTAACTCTGCTTAATATCATTCTATTACAAGATTTCAATGTACTTGTAAGATCTTGGACATAAACCTACAAGGCCATCAAGATGTCTTCTAGTTCATATCCCTCATTTTATGGAGAAAGTAAAAAGGGAAGAGTCCAAGTGCTCTGCACACTTGATTTTAGTTGGTTTTATTTTAAAAGTTGGCCATTTGTTTTCTGTTTTCTATGGGAGCAGAAAAATTCATTCCTGTATAGTCCTTGTCAGAGGAGTCAGAATGAAGTCAGAGTATGATGAATTTGGTGCTAGTGGTAAAGTGTCTTCCTGCAATGCAGAAGACCTGTGTTCAATCCCTGGGTCAGGAAGGGAATGGTTACCCACTCCAGTATTCTTGCCTGGAGATATTCCATGGATAGAGGAGCCTGGTGGGCTACAGTCCTTGGGGTTGCAAGGAGTCAGACACGACTGAGCAACTAACACTTTCACTTTCACGTGATGAATTTGGGGACAGCTTTCCTGGAATTTACTGAATTCCATTATCTGATTCCTAAGTCCTTGGATCAGTTGTTCTAAATGGCTGTTGCTTCATCGCTAAATCGTGTCTGACTCTTTGCAACCCAATGAACTGCAGCATGCCAAGCTTCCCCTGTCCTTCACTATCTCCTGGAGCTTGCTCAGATTCATATCCACTGAGTCAGTGGTGCTATCTAACCATTTCATCATGTTCTAAATGAGGTTTAGAAAATGGAGTCAATTTGAAAGCAAGGGAGACAACCTTGAACACCTTGTATGAGCTTTATTTTCGTAGATGGATCTTGAACACCTTGTGTGAACTTTTTTTTTAACCTAGATGGTAAAATAAATAAATATATAAATAAATCCTTATTTGTCCCAAGTTTGAACAACAACAAAAAAGAATCCCAAATGTTAGAATTTAAAAGTGTTTTTATTTGCAAGGGGAGTGATTTTTCTCTTATTTTACCTTTTTTTAAAAATCAGAGTATAATTGACTTACAATGTTGTATTAGTTTCAAGTGGGAATCTGTTAGATATTCACTGTTTTTAAGATTCTTTTCCCATATAGGCCATTGCAGAGTACTGAGTAGAGTTCCCTCCCTGTGCTATACAGTAGGTCCTTATTAGTGATCTGTTTTATATATAGCAGCATGTATATGTCAGTCCCAATCTTCTGATTTATCCCTCCCCTACGTACTCTCTTGGAGAAGTAAATGGCAATCCACTCCAGTATTCTTGCCTGGAAAATCCCATGGATGGAGGAGCCTGGCAGGCTACAGTCCATGGGGTCACAAAGAGTCAGACACAACTGAGCGACTACATTTTCACTTTCACTTACTTTCTGGTAACCATGTTTGCTTTCTAAATCTGTAATTCTATTTCTGTTTTCTAAATAAGTTCATTAGTACCCTTTTGTTTTAGATTCCACACATAAATGGTATTATATGATGTTTGTCTCTGACTTACTTCACTCAGTATGGCAATCTCTATATTTATCCGTGTTGCTGCAAATATCATTATTTTGTTCTTTTTTTGGCTGAATAATATTCCATTGTATAGGTGTACCACATCTTTTCTTCATTCCTCTGTGATGGAAATTTAGTTTGCTTCCATGTCTTGGTGATTGTAAATAGTGCTGCCAAGAACACTGGGATTCATACATTGATATATTTTCAAATTATTGTTTTCTCCAGATATATGCCCAGGAGTGGGGTTGCTGGATCATATGACAACTCTATTTTTAGTTTTTTTAAGAAATCTCCTTACTGTTCTCCATAGTGACTGCACCAGCTTACATTCCCACTACCAGTGTAGGAGGGTTCCCTTTTATCCACACCTTCTCCAGCATTTATTGTTCATAGATTTTTTTGATGATAGCCATTCTGAAGTGTGTGAAGTGATACCTCATTGTAGTTTTGATTCACATTTCTCTAATAATTAGCAATATTGAGAATCTTTTCATGTGTATTTTTATCTATCTGTATGTCTTCTTTGGAGAAATGCTCTATCTTCCACCCATATTTTGATTGGGTTGTTTGGTTTTTTCCTTGATATTGAGCTGCATGAGCTGTTTATATATTCTGGAGATTAATTCCTAGTTGGTTGCTTCATCTGCAAATATTTTCTCCCATTCTGAGGGTTGTCTTTTCATTTCGTTTAATGAATGAAAACATTAAACAAAATATTTCCTTTGCTCTGTAAAATCGTTCAAACTTGTTTCTAGATTGAACATAGTTTCTAAACTTTAAAAACTTTCACATTTTTACAAACTGAAATGTCCTACCCCGTGCTTTCTCATACAGGCAAACCGCTGGATAAGAAACAAAGAAAGCAAAAATGGTTTAAAGATCATTAAGCTCACAGACAGTAATTTCTTACGCACACTTGAAAATTCGATCCGACTTGGTCTACCCGTCTTACTGGAAGAGGTTTGCTTTTTCACTTTTTTTTTCCTTGTGTTAGTTTCCAACCTTCAGACCGTATCTGAAATCCTGTACAGGCAATGGCTACATTATGACAAAGACACCAGTCAGCTCCCTTTTCTAAATGGTCAAACCAATTGCTTTGCTCCTTAAACAACACACTCTCATATAGGGAATGGCCTGTCACTGAACCAGTTTTTGGAAGACACTGCTTTGGTGTGAAGTGGGATGGTCACTGTCTTCTGACACTGCTGATTCTCAGGCCTCGTGTGACTCTTGACCATTAGCAGCCCCAGAAATTCAAAGCAACAACCTCATCAGGGCGTGTCTCCTTGAACCAGTGATGTGAAGCCAGTAAAGCACCCCAATAAGTATAAATATTATTTTCCACTTAGACATAAAGTTAGAATTCAATTAAGTGGTATGGTATAAACTCTCACTTTTTAGAAAAAGTATATATTTTTTAAGTCTTTGTGCTTTATTTCTTCAGAATCAAATAACTCCAAGAGTGGATGTTTTTTAAACTGTTCATTCTTTCAACACAAATTGAGAATCAATGGCAAATAATACAAAGATGGTTCTTGCCCTTAATAAGTTGACTATCTAGTTGGGGACAGAGACAATAAACAAAGAAAAGAGAGAAAAAATGAGACAGAGGAGATGAAGGGAACTTGTGGTAGGGACTTCGAAGAGATAAACCCAGTGCTGACATAGCTAATAAGGAGGTAGAGTGGGGAGAGCTGACTACCGTCATGGTTACCAATGGTAACATTTAAGCTGTGACCTGTATGAAGAGTTCACCGTGAACACTCAGAAAGATAGGCTTTTCAGACAAAGACAGCATGTACAGCAGCCTTGGACACAAAAGAAACTGGGTAGCAATTGTAGTTTATTTCCTTAATTTCCCATACTAGTTGTATAAGAGAAGAATGAGTAAATGAACACTGTGAGCTTAGTCTCAGTGTAACTGTGTCTAGAAGGAGCTCTGCAGCTGCAGAATGGCAAGAAGCTCAAAACGGACCAAGGACCTGGGGCAGCTTAGCTGCAACCCTGGCATGGTGCAGCTAATATTAGAAACAGGTACCACTCACTAATGGATTTCCCCCAGTGGCTCAGCAATAAAGAATCCATCTGCAATGCAGGACATGCAAGAGGTGTGGGTTTGATCCCCTGGAGGAGAGCATGGCAACCCACTCCAGTACTCTTGCCTGGAGAATTCCATGGACAGAGGAGCCTGACAGGCTACAGTCCATAGGGCTGCAAAGAGTCGAACATGACTGAAGCAACTTAGCACACACGCATCACTCACTGAATGCTTCCTACACACCAGACTCAGGTGGTGGTGTTTTATGTGTATGAACTCTTTGATCCACACTGCACCTTACAAGGTGGTTACTGCTATTATTCCATTTTACCAATGAGGAATCTGAGGCACAGAAATGTGAAGTAAACCATTTGAGAAGCCTTGATTGTATAGAAAATCCACAGCAAGTTACCAGGCTCCCAGTCTGAGCTCCAAAGAGCACAATCCTCCATGTGTGGCTGTGACCTTGACCAAAATAGGCAAGGTTCTGTAATGGGTCTCAGGCCCCCATTTAAACCCTGAAGTTACAGGAGAGGATGAGATCTCCAAAAACCTTTGGCAGGGAGTCTCTCTTGCTTTCTGTGAGTTGGTGTCACTCAGAATATACACCTAACTGCTTTCTACATTTGTGGGGTGGTGTTTTCAAGCTTTGCCTCCACTCATTGGTGTGAAATAGAGTTAACCAATCTCAATCACTATCTTTTAATGAAACAAAATAGATTTTTATGTATTTTTAATTCATCTGCATTTGTTACGACTTTTAAAGCTGGAATGTGAGTTAAGCACTACATTCACAAAACTTGCTCTGAGTTACTCTTCACATGGCTTTTCATCATTCCTAGGTAGGCTTATAAACGTGCCACTCTAAAAAATATTTTTCTTCAGAAAACAAGTCCTGTGGGTATTTATTTCCATTAAGTTGGTTTAGTTTAACATACTAATTTCTAGAGGCTTGGCACATGCAGTTGATCACTACAGGGGATGGGAGGTTTAAAAAGCAGATTCCAGAAGATGAAAGTCACTTTAACAAGTTGTCATTGTTAGTGTTTAATTGCTCAGTCCTGGGGACTCAATTCCCAATCTCCTCTGTCCATGGGATTTCCCAGGCAAGAACACTGGAGTGGGTTGCCATTTCCTTCTCAAGGGGCTCTTCCTGACCCAGGGATTGAACCTAAGTCTCCTGCATTGCACATGGATCCTTTACCACTGAGTCACCAGGGAAGCCCAGCTTTAATGACTGTTTTTCTTTTAAATATCAACGTGTATATTAATACTTCAGAACACTTCAGTGACAAAAGATCCAGTCCACTAAAGAATCTGCTTGATAGCTAAATACTTCAGGCCATGAAGATAATGTTACACATACCTTACAAGAAACACTACTTCAGTCCATTAAGCCAATATGAAAGCAGGAAAGAACTAGCTCTGCTTTAGTGCCAAAAGTATCACAGTGTCACACTTAGTAGAAATAAATCTTATCTTCCCTTGCCATATAGATTTTTAAATGTTAACAAAATTAAGGAAATACCTGAAAACATTATCAGAGGGAATGGAAACAGAATGTTGAACAGGTAGCCAACTAATCCTCAAGTGGAGCTTCATCTACTTCCTCCATGAGGGACATGTCATAGAATAGACTTTAAAAACCACAAAACTGGGGACTTCCCTGGTGGTCTAGTGGCTAAGACTCTGTGCTCCTAGTGTAGGGGACCTGGGTTCGATCCATGATTGGGGAACTAGATCCCATATGCTGCAACTAAAAAAAAACAAGATTGTATGTGCTACAACTAAGACCCAGTACAGCCAAAAATACTTTTTAGAAAATAAAAATAGTAAAAAACACAAAATTGTATTGTAGGTAGTAAGGGAACCTTTTATCTCATAAACTTTTCTTTTAAGAAATTGCATGCTCAGGTACCACATCGCAATTTAAAATAGATTTGTTAGCTATTGTTGTTGTTTAGTCTCTAAGTCATGTCCAATTCTTTGTGACCCCATGGACTGTATCCCCCCAGGCTCCTCTGTCCATGGGATTTCCCAGGCAAGAATACTGGAGTGGGTTGTCATTCCCTTCTCCAAGGAATCTCCCTGACCCAGGGATTAAACCCAAGTCTCCCACATTGCAGGCAGATTTTCCACCACCTGAGCCACCAGAGAAGTCCAGGTCTTGTTAGCTATAAATTACATCAAATTTTGGCAGCTCCCAAGCCCCCATCACATACAAGCTGATGTAAAGATGTTTATCATGGATATTGTTGGCAATGTATACATGTCCATGTTCTTACCAACAATCATATTTGCTTTGAGGGGGGTACAAATTACTGTCATGTAGAGTAGAGATCCACAAAGTTTCTGTGAAGAGCCAGCTATTTTGGATTTTTCAGGTCACATACTGTATCCTTGCCTGGAGAATCCCTTGGACAGAGGAGCCTGGTGGGCTGTGGTCCATAGGGTCACACAGAGTCAGACATCACTAAAGCAACTTAGTATGCATGGTCTGTCTGTAAATATTCTCTCAACAAATACTCTGTTTTGTTTACTTTGGGGGTTTTGCTTATTTGTTTTACAACCCTTTAAAAAGGTAAGAACCATTCTTAGCTCAAGAGCTATACCAAAACAGGCCCCACTGGGCCAGATTCAGCCTGCAAGATGGAGTTTGCCTGCTCCTGACCTAGAAAAACCATGAAGGCGAACAGAGTTTCCTTTGTCTGGGACCTGTTCAAGGACCACCCTGTGGATTCTTCTTTCTTAGCTGCTTTCTCCTGAGGATGAATTGTGTATAAATTTAGCCCAAATAAATATATGACCTTCCTATGTTCTTATCTCTAGAGTATCAAGGAAACAAACTCTGGAAAATGTACACTGTTAGAGGGAGTGAGAGGAGTTTAAGAAACATCCATAATATGATCACCGAAAATTTGCCTGTTCAGAGTAAAGTTTGAGTAGAAATTCGAAAAAGTTGCTGCCACGCATTTAATGCCTTTTGAAAATATATTTTTTATTGTTTTAACATTTAAGCTTAGAGAAATCCTGGATCCAGCTCTGGAACCCGTCCTGTTGAAACAGACTTTCATCAGTGGTGGACGATTGCTGATTCGCCTTGGAGACTCAGACATTGATTATGATAAAAACTTCAGGTTCTACATGACGACCAAACTGCCAAACCCCCACTACCTGCCTGAGGTACGGCTGCAGGCCTGGAACCCCTAGCCTGAGAGGACTTTGCTGGTGTGATGGGTCTTCCCTTGCTGAAAGGAATGACTCCTCCTAACCCCTCTTCCCCTCTGTCACTCCCTCCTCCCACCATCTTCTACTCGCTTCTCTTCAGAGTCCTGACTGATTCCAGTCACTCTTCTGCTCACCTTCTGATTGGGACTCAGCTCCCTCCCGCTGCGGGGTCCCCAGTCCCCACCCTGTCTCACTTCCCTGTGCTCCTTTTCTGCTCTCCAATCATTCTAATGAATCATCTAATTCTAATGAATTCTAATCATCTAATCATTCTGCAAGAAAATTAGAAACACCAAGGGAACATTTCTTGCAAAGATGGGCACAATAAAGAACAGAAATGGTATGGACCTAACAGAAGCAGAAGATATTAAGAAGAGGTGGCAAGAATACACGGAAGAACTATACCAAAAAAATCTTCACAACCCAGATAATTACAATGGTGTGATCACTCACCTAGAGCCAAACATCCTGGAATACGAAGTCAAGTGGGCCTTAGGAAGCATCACTACAAACAAAGCTAGTGGAGGTGATGAAATTCCAGTTGAACTATTTCATATCCTGAAAGATGATGCTGTGAAAGTGCTGCACTCAATATGCCAGCAAATTTGGAAAACTCAGCAGTGGCCACAGGACTGGAAAAGGTCAGTTTTCATTCCAACTCTAAAGAATGGCAATGCCAAAGAATGCTCAAACAACCATACAATTGCACTCATCTCACATGCTAGCAAAGTAATACTCAAAATTCTTCAAGCCAGGCTTCAACAGTATACGAACTGTGAACTTCCAGATGTTCAAGCTGGATTTAGAAAAGGCAGAGGAACCAGAGATCAAATTGCCTACATCCACTGGATCACTGAAAAAGCAAGAGAGCTCCAGACAAACATCTACTTCTGCTTTATTGATTATGCCAAAGCCTTTGACTGTGTGGATCACAATAAACTGGAAAATTCTGAAAGAGATGGGAATGCCAGACCACCTGACCTGCCTCCTGAGACATCTGTATGCAGGTCAGAAAGCAACAGGTAGAACTGGACATGGAACAACAGACTGGTTCCAAATAGGAAAAGGAGTACATCAAGGCTATATATTGTCACCCTGCTTATTTGACTTCTATGCCGAGTACATCATGAGAAATGATGGGCTGGATGAAGCACAAGCTGGAATCAAGATTGCTGGGAGAAATATCAATAACCTCAGATATGCAGATGACACCACTCTTATGGCAGAAAGTGAAGAAGAACTAAAGAGCCTCTTGATGAAAGTGAAAGAGGAGAGTGAAAAAGTTGGCTTAAAGCTCAACATTCAGAAAACTAAGATCATGGCAGCTAGTCCCATCACTTCATGGCAAATAGATGGGGAGGCAAAGGAAAGAGTGACACACTTTATTTTGGGGGGCTCCAAAATCACTGCAGATGGTGACTGCAGCCGTGAAATTAAAAGACTGGAAGGAAGGTTGCTGCTAAGTCACTTCAGTCGTGTCCAGCTCTGTGTGACCCCACGGGATTCTCCAGGCAAGAACACTGGAGCGGGTTGCCATTTCCTTCTCCAGTGCATGAAGGAAGGTTACAACCAACCTAAAGAGAATATTAAAAAGCAGAGACATTACTTTGCCAACAAAGGTCCATCTAGTCAAGGCTATGGTTTTTCCAGTAGTCTTGTATGGATGTGAGAGCTAAACTATAAAGAAAGCTGAGGGCCTAAGAATTGATGCTTTTGAACCGTGCTGTTGGAGAAGACTTTTGAGAGTCCCTTGGACTGCAAGGAGACCCAACCAGTCCATCGTAAAGGAAATCAGTCCTGAATATTCATTGGAAGGACTGATGCTGAAGCTGAAACACCAATACTTTGGCCACCTGATGTAAAGAACTGACTCATTTGAAAAGATCCTGATGCTGGGAAATATTGAAGGCGGGAGAAGGGGTCAACAGAGGATGAGATGGTTGGATGGCATCACTGACTCAAAGAACATGAGTTTGAGTAAACTCCGGGAGTTGGTGATAGACAGGGAGGCCTGGTGTGCTGCAGTCCATGGGTTGCAAAGATTCCGAAACGACTGAGCGACTGAACTCAACTGAACTGAATCATTCTTCTCTTTCCTCAGAACCAAGGCCATTTGTCCCCTCTTATTGTGGCTGAGAAATGACTCAGAGCCTAAGAGAGCCTCCAGGTGTGAGGGGGATCTGTCAGTGTCTGTGTGTGCCTGGCAGACAGCCTCAAATGAGAAGATAGCCTGCTTGAGAACTCTGGTGACTGATGACATTAGATGGACATGATTCTAATGTCTGGACTCTGTACTTAGAGCTCTGGAGGAGGGGCTTCTTGTCCCCTTCCTCGTGCTCTCAGACTCCATCCACAAGTCTCTGAACCGCAGTAAGATCCAGACGATTCCCTCCTCTTGTGCTGCAGAGCTGAAGGCAGCTGTAACAGAAAAGAAGACAGCTGGGATTCCTCTCTCCCTCCCCACAGGGAGCTCCGAGGGACAGCTCCACCTACCCACCTACCCATCCCCACTTCCCTCCTCCACCCCCTCATAGCCTGGGGCTGCCTCTGCTCCAGGCACAGCCACTAACTCTGCAGAATCTTCCCAGCCCCACAGGCCCCCACTCCTTCTCTAGCGGTGTCCAAGGAGTGAGAGAAGGGAATTTTCCTCAAATTCACTCCTCTAAAACTCCCACTAAAAGTCATCTTGGAAAATACTATTCCAAAGAGTATCATTTCGTTTTAGTTACGGAATCCTCATAGCTGCCTCTCTTCCTGGATGTATTCAGGTTGAATGAAATTGACACCTTTCTTGCATAAAATGAGGGGTATGCTCTTAAAAGCCTAGTCATGGTTCTGCTTATCAGCCTCGATGGGGTTAAATATGTAGCCGCTGCCAGAGCTCACTTCTCAAGAGCCATTTTAGATTTAAGAAAGCTCAGTTGGTAAAGGATCCACCTGCAATGCAGGAGACCCTGGTTCAATTCCCAAGTTAGGAAGATCCCCTGGAGAAGAGGGATAGGCTACCCATTCCAGTATTCTTGGGCTTCCCTGGTGGCTCAGATGGTAAAGAATCTGCCTGCAATGCAGGAGATCTGGGTTCAGTCCCTGGGTTGGGAAGATCCCCTGGAGGAGGGCATGGCAACCCACTCCAGGATTCTTGCCTGGAAAATCCCCATGGACAGAGGAGCCTGGCGGGCTGCAGTCCATGAGGCAGCAGAGGGTCAGACACAACTGAGTGACTAAGCACTACTCGCGTGCTGTTTCACAGCCTTCAGTTTCTCACTTTTTAACTTTTGGGAGAATATCACACACCTCCCCAATCCAAGCTCTGTGATTTCAGGTAGATTATTCCACTTCTTGGATCATTGAGTCAATCAGCTAAAGTGGAAATAAAACTTACTTCAAGGATTTGTCTGTGAAGATTAAATAAGAATAATGTGTGTAGATAAAAAACAAGGTCCTCCTGAATAGAACATGGAACTATATGCAATATCCTGTGGCAATCCATAAAATGGGAAAGGATACAAAAAGGAAAGTGAATGTTTACATGTATATATGTATAAAACTGAATCACTTTGCTGTGCAACAGAAACTAACACACTTTAAATCAACTATGTGTCAACAAAAATGTTTAAAATTTTGTAAGAATGTTTATAAAGTAAATGACATTTAAACACGACATGTATGATCTTTGCTGTTGACTTATTGCCTGGTAGCTCAGATGGTAAAGCATGACTGCAATGCAGGAGATCCGGGTTCAATCCCTAGATCAGGAAGATCCCCTGGAGAAGGAAATGGCAACCCACTCCAGTATTCTTGCATGGAGAATTTCATGGACAGAGGAGCCTGGCTGGCTACACTCCATGGAGTCGCAAAGAGTCGGACACAAGTGAGCGAGTTTCCGTATCCAAGTGATGTCAGAATATTATAGCAACAATTTTTCATAAAAATAGTATGATGAGACAAAGTATATAAAACTCTAGTATCAATGGTCTCTTTTTAACATAGGCAAACTATGTGAAAGTCATATTGCTTCTTTTTAACAAAGGTAAACAATGGGATTTCTTTGGAAGGAATGATGCTAAAGCTGAAACTCCAGTACTTTGGCCACCTCATGCGAAGAGTTGACTCATTGGAAAAGACTTTGATGCTGGGAGGGATTGGGGGCAGGAGGAGAAGGGGACGACAGAGGGTGAGATGGCTCGATGGCATCACTGCCTTGATGGGCGTGAGTCTGAGTGAACTCCAGGAGTTGGTGATGGACAGGGAGGCCTGGCGTGCTGCGATTCATGGGGTCACAAAGAGTCAGACACGACTGAGTGACTGAACTGAACTGAAACAATGTGAAAGTCACTATAAGTGATTTTTATTAGCCCATTTAGCCTCACAAATACCCTATGCATTCTTGCTTCTTATTTTCCCAGTTTTTCTCTTTTTTTAAAAAAAAGTTTTTGGCTGCATCACATGACATGTGAGATTTTAGTTCCCTGACCAGGGATCTAACTTGCACCCCCTTCATTGGAAGCACTAATCTTTAGCCACTGAATCACCAGGGAAGTCCTCTATTTTCCCAATTTTTAAGGATCAGGACCTGAAGCTCAGAATGGACTGGCTTGTTCTACATCACATACACGCTGACAGGAACAGCTAGAATTTGAGTCTGCTTCTTTCTAACCTTTCACTGGCTCACCTTTCCGTAAAATACAATTCTCTAACGGTGGCATTTGAGAAGCAAGATTGTCACTCACGGCAGTAGAGAAAATTGTGTTGTAATTTTATGAGACATGAGACCTCCCTGGTGGTCCAGTATCTAAGACTCCACACTTCCAATGCAGGGAGCCTGAGTTTGATCCCTTGTCAGGGAGCTAGATCCCACATGCCACAACTATGCTGCAGCTAAAGATTCTACATACTGCAATGAAGATCAAAGATCTCACGTGCTGCAACTAAAACCCAGTGCAACCAAATGATATAATTAAATAATTTAAAAAAGAGAGAGAGAACTTAATTAGACAGGATTTTATTGCTTGCCTTGTGTGGGTAGCAAGTGTGTTCACCATTAGACCTGGAATACATCCAGCTGAGCAGTAATGAGCCCTGTTCTAATAAAGAAAGCTGTCCATGTATTATTAGTCTGAACCAGTTACTCTCTGCTTCTCTTCTAGGTGTGCATCAAAGTTACCATCATCAATTTCACTGTAACCAAATCAGGTCTGGAGGATCAGTTGTTAAGGTAAAAAAAAAAAGGGGGCAGGTGGGGAAGGAGTGGCGGGGAGAGCAAAGATTTCCTAATATTTTGTTTAGAAATTTTGACTTAAGAAAAAGATTAGCTTTCAGATAGAGAGATGGGGGTAAATGATAAAAGGGCAAGTGAGGGGAGACATCAGTTTGCATGTTTAGACTAGAGAAGCTAGAGCTATAGCCCGTTTATTCTTTTCTTTTTCTTTTGAGATTTTTGTGTTATTTCGTGGACATTCTGAGGGCCTCGAGCCTGGGAGACAGGATTCTCAGATTATTCTGTAGGACTGCTCTGAAGAGACAAGGAGGGGAGCCAGGATATAGAAGAGTTTTTGCAACAAAGTAACCAAAAGATTGCTGTTAATTAAAGAAAACTTCCCTCTAAAAGGGCTTCCTTCATAGCTTAGTTGGTAAAGAATATGCCAGCAATGTAGGAGACCCAGATTCGATTCCTCGATCGGGAAGATCCCCTGGAGAAGAAAATAGCAATCCACTCCAGTATTCTTACCTGGAGAATCCCATGGACAGAGGAGCCTGGTGGGCTACAGTTCATGGGTTGCAAAAGTCAGACACACCTAAGCAACTAAACCACCACTACCAAAGAAAACTGGATTAAGTCAAGTTAAGGAATCTAAGTGCTTTTCTATGTGTGGGAAGATGCAAGAATCTGGGCTGCCTGAAATCATTCCCTTGATATGCACCTTAGCTATCTGGGGCCAGCATCCTGTGCTTTCTCATCATGAATAAAGCCCCTTTTTTAGATATAACCAAGATTTGTTCAGAGAGGTGGGATTTCATGAGTCTCCGTGTTAGTAGGAAAAGAATGTTCCAGGCACCATTTTCAGCCTGGGACAAGCAGCCGTTAGAAACAGAAATTGAATGATTAGAGAAATGAAGCACTGGGCAGATTTTCCTAAAATGAGCAAAAGCCATGAGAACTGTGGTCAGGTGCAGGCCTCTGAAATCTAAGATAAAGAACTAAAATGTATATGTAATCCAGCTAGTCACTGGGGACACCCAGCAGAAGAGCGGCCTATGCACTGGGATTTGGCTGGTAGCATTAATATTCAGGCAAGTAGTGTTCAGGATACAAACAATGAGAAATTCGGAAAGAAAAATAGAACCCTAGAGCCCTGAGAAAGACCTAACTTAGGGATTCACTTTGGCACCAGTGATGTCGTGCGACTCGAGAAGCCTGAGTTGGAAGAACAAAGGATCAAGCTCATCGTGAGGATCAACACTGATAAAAACCAACTGAAAGCTATTGAAGAGAAAATCCTGAAACTGCTCTTCACATCTGAGGGAAATATTCTGGACAACGAAGAACTCATTGACACACTCCAGGATTCAAAGGCAAGTCAAATATTTTTATTATTTATAAGCAGTGCATTACTTCAAAAGATATAACTGCACCCTTTAAGGGTCCTGCCAGTTTTTTTTTTTTTATTTTATTTTTAACTTCGTGGGGTCTTCATTGCTGTGCATGGGCTTTCTCTAGTTTCGCGAGTGGGGACTTCTCTCCAGTATCCTATCATCTGTATCTGTAAACTAGTTTCTGTTTGCAAGGCGTTGCCTTGAAGACATCCTTCCTATAGAGTCGAGACATCATTGTTGTACAGTAGAAACCAACACAACACTGTAAAGCAATTTTCTTCCAATTAAAAAATAAATTTAAAATTTTTCTTTTTTAGAAAAAGGAGTAGAGTCAGGATTGATGGCTCCTGGGCTGCACTGACTGCCACTTCCGGCCTATAGTTCATAGGTCAGCGGTTCCATAGTGATTGCTCATGGTCCCTGCCCTAGACCCTGTGACTGCAAGACAGAGGATTTCCCAACCTAGGGATGTCCACACCTAAAGAAGATGAGAGAGTGGTGAACAGAACAGGGACAGACAGCAATAGGGAAAGGAAGAGAGGCTGAAGGAGACAGAGAAGGGAATCTTGAAAACCCCACTGGCCAGAAGGCTCGTCAGAGCCACAAAACCAAAAGACAGAAAACCAAGAGAGCAGCGAGAGACCTTGACAGCATCTCTAGCTTACTTAGGATCACGCTGTTATTGTTTGGTCACTAAGTCGTGTCTGACTCTTTGAGACCCCTTGGACTGTAGGCCACCAGACTTCTCTGTCCGAATCCCCAGGCAAGAATGCTGCAGTGAATTGCCATTTCCTCCTCCAGGGGATCTTCCCAACCCAGGGACTGAACCAGCGTCTCCTGCATTGGCAGGTAGATTCTTTAACACTGAGCCAATAACCCTTCTCAAACAGCAGCTTCTACCCCTGGATTTCCCTGTGGGTACACCTGGAGTACCAGGAAAAGAGAGAGAACATTAGATTTCCTTGTTATTCCAGAGTGGGATGTGGTACCACTGCCTTCCGGGCTCTCTCCACCCCCTCTCATGAGCAGTTTCATGGATATCCTTTCTCCCCCCACTATTTCCTTTCTTTACAGGAACCCTGGATCACTTGAGGACTGTCATGATGAAGCCAGGGAGCAGTTGGGTGTTAGTGTTTCCGTGTCGAAGGCACCCAGGTTCCAGGCTCAGAGAAATTCTGCTGCGCTTCTCCCCCAGTCTCCTGTGTTGCTTATTTTCTTCTGCCCATCCCTAACTCTGCCTGGAAAGGAGGTCAGCTCAGTTAGAAGGAGGTCACTGAGTCCTGAGACTGAGTCCTGTGTCTGGGGAGCCTCCTTATTATAATCATGAATTCGTCATCTACTTTCTTTCCTAGACCTAACTGGATATGTTTCCTAAATCCCACCATTCTTTGGAAGCACATCGTCAAGGACTTGTTTTCTTATGTTTATTCAGATCACTTCTGGTGCCATTAAAATCAGACTGAAGGAAGCTGAGTCTACTGAACGGATGATAAACATCGCTCGTGAGAAGTATCGTCCTGTGGCCACTCAAGGCTCTGTTATGTACTTTGTCATTGCAAGCCTCTCAGAAATAGATCCCATGTATCAGTACTCACTAAAATATTTTAAACAGGTAAGTGTGTGGTTGTTGTTGTTAAAGAAATGCATCAGTGCCTCATGAGCAATATGGAGAAGGGCATGGCAACCCACTCCAGTATTCTTGCCTGGAGAATCCCATGGACTGAGGGGCCTGGTGGGCTATAGTCCATAGGGTCACAAAGACTCAGACATGACTGAAGTGATTTTCACCTCCACTTCAGAAGTGAAGAGGTAATTTCTGACCCTCGATGAAAATAAGTGAGGGCTTCCCTGGTGGTCCAATGGTTAAGACTCTGCACTCCCAATGCAAGGGACATGGGTTCAATCCCTGGTTAGGGAACTAAGGTCCCCTCAGGCTGCAAAGTGTGCCCCCCCCAAAAAAAAAGACACAGTATGGCTACCAAGTGGGCAAGGGAAAGGTGGGATGAACTGGGAGACTGAGATTGACATATACACATGATTGATACTATGTTTAAAACAGATAATTAATGAGAACCTATTGTATAGCACAGGGAACTCTATTCAGTGTTCTGTGGTGACCTGAATGCGAAGGAAATCCAAAAAAGAAGGGATATATGAATGCTTATGACTGATTCACTTGGCTCTACAGCAAGAAACTAACACAGCATTGTAAAGAAACCGCATGCCAATAAAAATTAATTTTTTAAAAGATGTTGAAATATTCAGACAATTTTTATACACTAGACCAAGCTTGGTTTTTCCTCTAGATGTCTTGTTTAGTCCTCTTGGTATGGTCAGGGGGCCGGCAGCAACAGGAGCTGCAGGAGAGAATGGTAATGAACTGAGAGAAATGGGAGGCACGTTGTATAGACACACCTGGGCTCTCTTCCAACAAGATGTGCAACTGTTGTAGCAGCCTTTACAAGCCATTTTCACTTGTTCCTAATGGCAGGGTTGCTGTTCTCACAAGGGGTCGCCATCTCCCCCTTTACTTGGTGGATATTAAACCAAGCTTCCCAGGTAACACAGAGGTAAAGAATCCACCTACCAAGGCAGGAGACTCAAGAGACACAGGTTCGATCCCTGGGTCAGGAAGATCCCCTGGAGAAGGAAATGGCTACCCACTCCAGTATTCTTAGCTGGGAAATCCCATGGACAGAGAAGCCTGGCAGGCTACAGTCCATGGGGTCACAAAAAGTTGGACATGATTGAGCACAGACACACACACACACACACACACACACACACACACACACACACACACACACATTAGACCAAGCAAGATAAGGAGAGGTAAATCCTTTCATTCCACCTAAATGACTCTGATAATGGTTTTATCATCCTGGTGTTTTGCAATTCATGCTTTTCAAGGTTTTTGTTTTTTCATTTTACCATGCCTCACAGCTTGAGGGATCTTAGTTCCCTGACCAGGGATTGAACCCAAGCTCTCAGCAGTGAAAGCACTGAGTCCTAATCACTGAACCAGCAGGAAATTTCCATGCGTTTCAAGATTTTAAAATCTCCTTCGAGCAATAAAAATGATGCTCTGAGAATATGTTGGACTGACAGGGGAAAAAAATTGTAGGATGAATCACCAAAACACTGGAATTTTGCAGTTTGGAAGGGAAACTAGAAACCCAAAACACAACTGCAGGTGACAGCCCTAGCCAAGACATCCTCCACCAAATCATCCATAAATCCATTTGACACTGAAATCATTCAGGGTGTGACAGGATTCACTATGTTTTATTTGAGCACCAACCTTACCACCTCTTCCCTGGACTTTAAACTCTGCCTCTTGTCAGGTTGTTAAAGAACACCCAATCCTCTTTTCTTCTGAGTGTGTTAAAGTAACAATTCCATTATTCTTTGTTGACCAAACTCTCCCAATTCTCTAGAATAAGGGTATGCCTCCTTGAAGCTCTTTAAAAGAAAAAAAAAAAAAAAAAATTTTTATTGAAGTAGAGTTGATTTACAGTATTGTGTTAGATTCGTGTTTATCAAAATAAGTCAGTTATACATACACATATTTTTGTTTTGTTTGTTCAGTCTTTAAGTCATGTCCAACTCTTTGCAACCCCGTGGACTGCAGAACATCAGGCTTCCCTGACCTTCACTGTCTCACAGAGTTTGCTGAAACTCACGTCCNTCAAAATAAGTCAGTTATACATACACATATTTTTGTTTTGTTTGTTCAGTCTTTAAGTCATGTCCAACTCTTTGCAACCCCGTGGACTGCAGAACATCAGGCTTCCCTGACCTTCACTGTCTCACAGAGTTTGCTGAAACTCACGTCCATTGAGTCCGTGATGCCATCCAACCATCTCATCCTCTGTCACCCTCTTCTCTTGCCTTCATCTTTCCCAGCATCAGGATCTTCTCTGTTGAGTTAGCTCTTCACATCAGGTGGCCAAAGTACTGGAGCTTCAGCTTCAGCATCAGTCCTTCTAATGAATATTCAAGGTTGATTTCCTTTAGGATTGACTGGTTTGGTCTCTTTGCAGTCCAAGGGGCTCTCAAGAGTCTTCTCTAGATTCTTTTCCCATGTAAATCATGACAGGGTATTGAGTAGAGCTCTCTGGGCTTTTAATTTTAGGGAATGGAGGTTTGTCTTTTGGTGAGGAGCCTGAGAGTCAGCTCTTGTACTCCATCTTGTTGGCAGGAGAAGTGGATACAGCAAGGCCTGCACAAGGGCTGTGCAGCATTTTTAGGGGCGAATGAAGCACACTTCTTGACCGCGATCTGCCTTGGTCCTCAGCTGGTTTCAGCAACTAGTCACCTTTGACCTACTTGAACTCCCCACTAGTAATGCATCTTGACCCCTCTAAAGGTGACCAAAAGATCACCTCACATCATGGCCCTTTGTGCTGTGGATCCTCAAGGCTGAAGCCACATGAACAGCCCTCCCAGTCACTACTGCAAGATGCCCTTGCCCGCGACTTCCAGGCAAGCCCATCAGTTCAGGCTCTGCTCAGCTTTATCACACAGCCTGAGACCCTTGGGAATTTTTGGATCTTCTCTCCCCCATCCCCTTGTGCTACTTGGAAGTGGCAGGAAATGGGTGGGGCTGCTTCTGTCCCTCTCACATCAAGCCTCAATGCCAGCATCTCTGCTGCCTTCCTGATATTCTTGTAATGTGTGTAGGGAATCTTTTGGGAAGTAGACCTGTTCCCAGAATTTCTATGCGGGAAGCAAGGTGGAAGTCTTCTTTAAAACTGAGAGTGTATGCTCAGTTGTGTCCAGCTCCTTGCGATCCCATGGACTACAGCCTGCCAGGCTTCTCTGTCCATGGAATTTCCCAGGCAAGAATACTGGAGTGGGTTGCCATTTCCTTCTCCAGGGGATCTTCCTGACCCAGGTATCAAACACATGTTTCTTGCATCTCCTACATTGGCAAGCATATCCTTTAGCACTGAGCTACCCAGGAAGCCCCCTTTAAAACTGGTTTCTCTTAAATTTCAAAAAAAAGTCTTGTACATTCTTCCCACACACTAAGAATTATCTTGTGGAAATGCCAAGAAGAGGGCATGACCCTGACATCCTGACCTGCTAAAACCATGCAACCCAGAATGGGACTTGAACTTATGGTCTTTTAACCGAGATCAGGTCTAGTCCCAGGGTTTAATGAAGCTCACATTTTTGATGTCTTATCACAGAAAGAATTCAGGTGATAGGTAATCAGTGATGTATTTAGAGAGAAACATACTCCACAGACACAGTGTGAACCATCTCAAAAGACCAGACTGGCCCCAGGGGATGTCGTTTTTGTAGGTGTGGGTAATTTCATGAGTGGGAGGAGTATTCCAACTATTATGGGAAAGGGGTGGATTTCTAGGAACTGGGCCACTGCCCACATTTTGACATTTATGGTCAACCTTGGAATTGTCAGCTTCCCTGGTAGCTCAGTTGATAAAGAATCCACCTGCAGTGCAGAAGAAGGAATAGGTTATTCACTCCAGTATTCTTGGGCTTCCCTTTTGGCTAAACTGGTAAAGAATTTGCCTGCAATGCAGAAGACCTGGGTTTAATCCCTGGGTTAGGAAGATTCCCCTGGAAAAGGGAAAGGCTGCCCACTGCAGTATTGTGGCCTGGAGAATTCGCAGTCAGACACAACTGAGTGACTTTCACCTGGAATTTTCTTGGCACCTGTGGGTGTGTCATTTAGCTTGCTGAAATAATACAATGAGGGTCAAGGTCTAGGGGAATCAACTAATCTGCCTTCTTGTACCTATTTGATTCTAATCAGTTTATGTTGTGTCCTCGGGCTAAGTCATTGTTTTAAAGGTTCTGCCCTGCCCGCTTCTCTCCTGTTTCACTTAGGCCTCTCATCCAAAGTGATTATCAAATGTGATTTGAGGATAGGAGAAACTGGTTCTGCCCGTCAGCTTCATTTTCCATTTTCTGTCCCGCATCAAGATGATCCCTACAGAATAGTCAAGAATTTGGCTTTGGTCCATTTCTGAAAAATGGAGAGAGGAAAAGAAACGCACAGAACACGACATATAAATGTGTCAGCTGGGGACGAATCCTGACTTTGTCATTGTACACTATTCACCTCCTGTGCTGCTACACATTTCGTCACTGGATTTGGGGGAGTCCGGGTAAAGAGCAAGGATTTTTTTTCCTTCACAAAACTGAATTAAATCAGAGACACTGATAGAGTTCTCTTTCACAGTTGTTCAACACAACGATTGAGACGTCTGTAAGGACAGATGATCTACGGCAGCGCATGGAAATACTGCTGGAACAGACTCTCCTAACTGCTTATGTCAATGTGTCAAGAGGACTTTTCGAACAACATAAACTGATCTACAGCTTTATGCTCTGTGTTGATATCATGCGTCAGCAAGGAAGATTAACTGAAGCTGAATGGAATTTCTTTCTCCGAGGTTCTGCAGGACTGGAGAAGGTACCTGTTTCAAGTTTAGACAGTGACTGTTATTAGATAGAACTCATAAGCACCTAGCAATGCTCCACAGTGACTCTGGTAACTGCAAGTTTTGCCTTCAGCTGTGTAGCCCACTGGGAGTCTGGGACCCAGGCTATAACTTAGTCCTGTCTTTAGTAGCTGTGTAGTGATGATGGCACCCACTCCAGTACTCCTGCCTGGAAAATCCCATGGGCGGAGGAGCCTGGTGGGCTGCAGTCCCTGGGGTCGCGAAGAGTCGGACACAACTGAGCGACATCACTTTCACTTTTCACTTTCATGCATTGGAGAAGGAAATGGCAACCCACTCCAGTGTTCTTGCCTGGAGAATCCCAGAGACAGGGGAGCCTGGTGGGCTGCCGTCTATGGGGTCGCACAGAGTCGGACACGACTGAAGCAACTTAGCAGCAGCAGCAGCAGCAGCAGTGACTTTAACATTTGACCTCTTTATGCAGCAGTGTCCTCACCTATAGAAAAGGGATGTTGGAAGTAACCAGTGAGTTAGCATATGGTGAAGCCAAATCCAGCCTCTCCACCCTGACACCAAGTTAAATCTTGAAGACAGAGTTTTGGGTGAAGTAGAAAAAAATAACTTTATTGCTTTCCAGACAGAGGGGGCCACAGTGAACTAACACTGTGTGTCCCAAACTAGAGGGGATAGTGAGGAGTTTTAGAGTAATGGTTCAAGGAGGGTGTGATCAGCTTGTGGACATTCTTCTGAATGGTTGGTGGTGAGGTGAGCGGGAGTCAGCATCATCAGCCTCTGGTTCCAGCCCTTCTGGTATCTCCATACTTGTGGGCAGCCTACCATCATTAACATGTAGGTGGGAGTTTCAGTATCTGCAAAACACCTCAAAAATACTGCTATGTCTATCCCTTGAAGGGGAACCAGGCTTTACCCCCAGGCTGCACTGTTGTTTCTTGACTGTTTCCCCCTTGTCTGCACATCCCCTCCCTTCCTTTGTTAGTAGCTGATTGAACCTGCTTCTTGCTGACAAAGGTCCATCTAGTCGAATCTATGGTTTTTCCAAAATCACAAATGTATGTGAGAGTTGGACCATAAAGAAAGCTGNCTTTACCCCAAGGCTGCACTGTTGTTTCTTGACTGTTTCCCCCTTGTCTGCACATCCCCTCCCTTCCTTTGTTAGTAGCTGATTGAACCTGCTTCTTGCTGACAAAGGTCCATCTAGTCGAATCTATGGTTTTTCCAAAATCACAAATGTATGTGAGAGTTGGACCATAAAGAAAGCTGAGCGCCAAAGAACTGATGCTTTTGAACTGTGGTGTTGGAGAAGACTCTTGAGAGTCCCTTGGACAGCAAGGAGATCCAACCAGTCCATTCTAAAGAAAATCAGTCCTGAATATTCATTGGAAGGACTGATGCTGAGGGTGAAGCTCCAATACTTTGTCCACCTGATGCAAACAATTAACTCATTAGAAAAGACCCTGATGCTGGGAAAGAGCTCCTCCTGAAGGCAGGAGGAGAAGGGGATGAGATGGTTGAATAGCATCACAGACTGAATGAACATGAGTTTGAGCAAGCTCCGAGAGTAGGTGATGGACAGGGAAGCCTGGCATGCTGCAGTCCATGGGGTCGCAAAGAGTTGGACACGACTGAGTGACTGAACTGAACTTGCTTATTGGAACTCATGGAAGGTTATGGAGGCTGAATGAAGCCTATTTCTTGTAATCAAGAATTGAGGGACACAGAAAGGTTTTGGGCCTACGAGACCCAGGGGTCCTGCTTGGTTTCGATGGGAACATGTTTTGAAAAGTTGACCGTTTACAAATGGGTGAGTTAAAATCCAGTAAAAGTAGTAATTCACAGATCTGACCATAGTGTTTGTGAAGTCATGATCCTCTCTTACCTGGACTCATCTTTCATAATAAAACATGGGGAAGAATAGAACTTGCCTGTTGCCTTCTATAATAACATAATGTTTGTCTAACTTGCTCCAGTCCCTCTAACTGGCCTAACCCACCCACATACCACAGACCTGGTCACTCACAGAACAGAAGCACAGCCACCCGACCCTTGCCTACCATCCAGCCCAACTCTAAAACTCTTGGCTTGTTCTGTCCATCTCAAGCCCTGCCCTTGGCCCCTACAGTTCTGAAACTTGCATGCGCTTGCCAGTATTTGAGCCTCAATGTATCGCTGGGACATTGGACTTCACGCTTTTGTCTGACCCAGCACTCTGAGTCAAGCCCAGGCAAGACCTCTCCACCCACCAGTCCTGCTTCCCTGACGCTCACCCACCCTGCATACATACATATTCTATTAATCCTTTCCTAACAATGTTTTCTTGCCTTTTCCTACGTTCATGGGCTTCTCAAGGCAAAAATACTAGAGTGGTTTGCTATTCCCATTTTCAGTGGACCATGTTTTGTTAGACTAAAGGTCCATATAGTCAAAGCTATAGTTTTTCCAGTAGTCATGTTCTGATGTGAGAGTTGGACCATAAAGAAGACTGAGCACTGAAGAACTGATGCTTCCAAGCTGTGGTGCTGGAGAAGACTCTTGAGAGTCCCTTGGACAGCAAAGAGATGAAACCAGTCAATCCTAAAGGAAATCAACCCTGAATATTCAATGGAAGAACTGATGCTGAAGCTGAGGCTCCAATACTTTGGCCACATGATGCAAAGAGCTAACTCATTTGGAAAAGACCCTGATGCTGGGAGAGACTGAAGGCAAAAAGGAGAAGAGGGTGGCAGAGGTTATGGCATCAATGACTCAATGGACATGAATTTGAGCATACTCTGGGAGTTAGTGAAGGACAAGGAAGCCTGGCATGCTGCAGTCCATGGGGTTGCAAAGAGTCAAACATGACTTAGCAAATGAACAGCAATATTCAGACCAGGCAAATCTATATAGAGAGAAAGTGTTCAAAGTTTAGTTCCCAAGCACTAAATTTTCAAAGAACTAGTTTTAGCTGTTTAGGGCTAGAGGGCATGGGCAGGTGGGAGGGAAATTGCTAAACACATCATGGTGGGTGGGTGTGTGTGTGGGTGTGTGTGTGTGTGTGTGTGTGTGGAGATGAAATAGTCTATAATATTCTGAAATTGACTGTGGTCATGGTTACAAAAACTGTGAATTTACTAAAATACACTGGATTGTATGCTTTAAACAGATGAATTCCATGGTATGTGTATTGTATCTCAATAAGCTATTTTAGGGCTTCCCAGGTGGCTCAGTGGTAAAGATCCCACCTGCCAATGCAAGGGACATGGGTTTGATCCCTGAGTCAGGAAGNGGTTACAAAAACTGTGAATTTACTAAAATACACTGGATTGTATGCTTTAAACAGATGAATTCCATGGTATGTGTATTGTATCTCAATAAGCTATTTTAGGGCTTCCCAGGTGGCTCAGTGGTAAAGATCCCACCTGCCAATGCAAGGGACATGGGTTTGATCCCTGAGTCAGGAAGATCCCTTGAAGAAGGAAATGGCAGCCTATGTGAGTATTCTTGTCTGGAGAACCCCATGTACAGAGGAGCCTGGCAGGCTGTAATCCATAGGGTCGCAAAGAGTTGGACATGACTAAGCCACTTAGCATGCGTGCAAAGCTATAAATGTAATATAAAACCTCTTTACCTGCCTCCTGAGAAATCTGTATGCACATCAAGAAGCAACAGGTAGAACTAGGCATGAAACAACAGACTGGTTCCAAATCAGGAAAGGAGTACGTCAAGGCTGTANTGACCTTTTCCAGTCCTGTGGCCACTGCTGAGATTTCCAAATTTGCTGACATACTGAGTGCAGCACTTTCACAGCATCATCTTTTAGGATTTGAAATAGCTCAACTGGAATTCTATCACCTCCACTAGCTTTGTTCATAGTGATGCTTCCTAAGGTCCACTTGACTTCATGTTCCAAGATGTCTGGCTCTAGGTGAGTGATCATACTGTCGTGATTATCTGGGTCATGAAGATCTTTTTTGTACAATTCTTCTATGTATTCTTGCCATCTCTTCTTAATATCTTCTGCTTCTGTTAGGACCATACCATTTCTGTCCTTTAATGAGTCCATCTTTGCATGAAATGTTCCCTTGGTATCTCTAACTTTCTTGAAGAGATCTCTACTCTTTCCCATTCTGTTGTTTTCCTCTATTTCTTTGCATTGATCACTGAGGAAGGCTTTCTTATCTCTCCTTGTTATTCTTTGGAACCTTGCATTCAGATGCTTATATCTTTCCTTTTCTCCTTTGCTTTTCACTTCTCTTCTTTTCACAGGTATTTGTCCCATTACTTCATGGCAAATAGATGGGGAAACAATGAAAACAGTGACAGACTTTATTTTGGGGGGCTCCAAAATCACTGCAGATGGTGACTTCAGCCATGAAATTAAAAGACATTTGCTTTTTGGAAGAAAAGCTATGACCAACCTAGACAGCATATTAAAAAGCAGAGACATCATTTTACCAGCAAAAATCCAGCTAGTCAAAGCTATGGTTTTTCCAGTAGTCATGTATGGATGTGAGAGCTGGACCATAAAGAAACTGAATGCTGAAGAACTGATGCTTTTGAACTGTGTTGGAGAAGACTCTTGAGAGTTCCTTGGACTGCAAGGAGATCAAAGCAGTCAATTGTAAAAGAAATCAGTCCTGGATATTCATTGGAAGGACCGACGTTGAAGCTGAAGCTCCAGTACTTTGGCCACTTGATGGGAAGAACTGACTCATTAGAAAAGACCTTGATGCTGGGAAAGATTGAAGGCAGGAGGAGAAGGGGTCGAGAGAGGATGAAATGGTTGGATGGCATCACAGACTCGATGGACATGAGTTTGAGCAAGCTCTATAAGTTAGTGATGGTCAGGGAAGCCTGGCATGCTGCAGTCCATGGGGATGCAAAGAATGGGACATGACTGAATGACTGAAATGAACTGAACAGAACTGATAAAAGCCTCAGGCAAATATTCATTAAATTTTCAAAGAGCTAGTTTCAGTCTACAATTATAGCTGTTTCTCTGTCTCTTTTAAAACTGTTTACCCACATGTAAGAGCTTCATGGAATATTGCCAGATGGCATAATATTGATACTCTTCCCTGAAATTTCTTGGAATATGTGAAATGCTTAGACATAGACACACTCATCCCAGCTGGAAGGAGAGTACTACTTGCCTTGCTACTTATTTGGGTCTACTTCTCAGATTTCCCTGTCTCCTAGAAGTGAGAGCATCTAGGAACTGGATTTGGAAACTAGTTCTCTAGGAAAAAAAATCATCAATATAAGAATATTTGAGGGGTGAGGAGAGACCAGTGTGGCATGTTGGAGAACAGGCTACAAGTAGACTTTACAGATTTATTGTTAACCCTTCACAAGATCAATGACTTTCAGCACATGTCAACATGAAAAGCTTTCATCAGCTGCACTTAATTTCAAACACCAACAAGTAGAACTGATTCAACAGCATCTCGATTTCACCATGTCTTATATCTGTCCTGGGCAAATGGCTATTTTTAATATGCTATTAGAGCTTGATTTTTCAGTTGGACAAGTGGAAGCATATTCTGCGGTTGTCTTTGTGAATTACTATTCACTTTTTTTCTGTCTTCTAACAGGAACGCCCACCTAAGCCTGAATTTCCCTGGCTGGTTACTGCCACGTGGTTCGCCTGCTGTGACTTAGAAGAATTATTTCCAGTTTTTAAAGGACTTACGCAACATATAGTATTATATCCTATTTCCGTACGCATAGGTAATACATCAAAAAAGACCTGCTATAGGAGGTTGTAAACAGATTCATGACCCCTAACGTTAAAAGTCTCCTTTAACCTCTTCTGCAGTATCAGTATTTTTCACTAGGAAAGGCTTCATTTTTAAGAAATTTTGAATTACGTGTTTTCCCAGTTTCTTGAGGTAAATGCCTGGCCCATGAATTTTCAGTATTTCATGTTTACAATTATACCCATTTTAAGGAGATTGTATTTGCCTCCAAGTGTTGTTTTAGCTTCATCTCATACTGGTTTGGGCTTCCCTGGTGGCTCAATGGTAAAAAATCTTCTTGCAGTGCAGGAGACACAAGTTCAATCCCTGAGTCGGGAAGATTCCCGTAGAGAAAGGAATGGTATCCCACTTCAGTATTCTTGCCTGGAGAATCCCAAGGACAAAGGAGCCTAGGGGCTACAGTCCACGGGGTGGCAAAGAGTCAGACACAGCTGAGCATGGCAGGTTGTACTTTTTTTTTTTTAACGTCTTACTGAAGGATAGCATACATATGGAAAAGGACACAAATCATAATCAACAGCTTCTTATAAAATACTGACTAATTCTGAGCTACCACCCAAGTCAAGAACTAGACCAGCACTAGCATCACAGAATTCCCATCTACTCCTTCATAGAACCCTTTCCCTCTTTCCCAAAGGTTATGCCTGCTCCGAATTATAACAGTCTATGTGACTTTTCCCCCACGTTTACTATGTGCATGTAATCTTTGCTGTTGTTGTTTAGTCGCTNCTTCTTATAAAATACTGACTAATTCTGAGCTACCACCCAAGTCAAGAACTAGACCAGCACTAGCATCACAGAATTCCCATCTACTCCTTCATAGAACCCTTTCCCTCTTTCCCAAAGGTTATGCCTGCTCCGAATTATAACAGTCTATGTGACTTTTCCCCCACGTTTACTATGTGCATGTAATCTTTGCTGTTGTTGTTTAGTCGCTAAGTCATGTCTGACTCTTTAGCCACCCCATGAAAAGTAGTTTGCCAAGTTCCTCTGTCCATGGGATTTCCCAAGCAAGAATACTGGAGTAGATTGCCATTTCCTCCTCCAGGGGATCTTCCTGACCCAGGGACTGAACCCACATATCCTGCAGTGACAGGCAGATTCTTTGCCACTGAGCCACCAGGGAAGCCCCATGTAAACTTTAATTCAAGCCTATTAATTATGGCATTTATTTTACTGTTTTTTACACCTAACCAGTCATTTTCTAAGAGAGCTATATTAAGGTACACCACTATGACAATTTCTCTGTAATTCTAGAATTTCTCCCATTATATCTTGTGGAACTGATATTAATTAAGCATAAATAGGTTTAGGGTGATTATCTTCCTAACCAGTAAAATACCTGAATAATGCTTTTTGCCTTAAAATATATTTTCTAATATTAGTATTATTAAATATTATTACAGCAGGATTGTCTTCATTAGTATTCCCTCTGTATATTTCTACATTCTTTATTTTTTCTCTTCTGGGTCATCATCATGTTTCAGTGTATCTTTAGTAGGATTTTGTTGTTTTGAGCAACATGGCAGTCTCTTTTTAAACAAGCAATTTTTAATCCGACTATTGTAAAGTTGGTTATACCTCTATTTTAGTGGCTCTCACTGGAGAAAATTTGTTTCCCATGGGACATTCTGAAGACATTATTGGATCCCACATATGGGATCGTGCTACAGGCATCCAGTAGGTAGAAACCAGAGATATAACTAAACATCCTACAATGCTCAAAACAACCAGAACAACTCTCCACAACAAATGACCACTTGCAAATGACCACTTGGACCAAATGGCAGTAGTGGCAGGGTTGAGAAAATCCTCATTTATTTGGACTGACTTCTGTCACCTTATTTATAGGGATTTTTTCCTTGGCATGCTCCTCTTTATTTTTTACTTCTTCTTTCTTGCCTTCAGGTCAGTTGTCCACATTCTTTTTTTATTTTCCTTGTACTGATTTGAAGCTGTGTGTTCTGTTGTTATGTTTAGTAATCGTTCTTCTACTTCTCACAGGAATGACTTTTTTCCTGAGTACACCCAGTAACTGTGGTGGTTTGAAGGCTATGTGGACCAGAAATTCTGGGATCCTTGTATGCTCATTTGATTTCTAAATAAAGACTAGGAAAAATAAAATACTCCTCAGTAAATAAACCAAATGAAAATTGTGTTTCTATATTATGGACCAATTAAGATGGCTAGAGGAAGAGGTAGAACACAGAAGAAAAATACTCATAGGAGAAGTCTAGTGACGGACCGCTGGGGGAAGACCCAAAGCAGAAGGGGCTAGATGGAGCTTCATAAACATAGAGGCAAAGAAAGAGATAAAGCTGAAAGACAAAGTAATTCTGAAAACAACTCAACATCTTTGGACAAAAGGCGCCATTGACTACTGTCATCTGAGACTAAAATTTTAGCAATTTAAAACAACTTTCTTGCCTTCATTTGTTACATTTCAAGGTTGATTCTGGAAACCCTGCAGAATTACAAAGGTTTGTGTGTGATAGGATGACTTGTGTTCTAAAAGTGAGCTTTAGATCTTTGCAGGTGAAGTTTAATAATTAATTTCAAAGCCACTCAGCTCCAAAGGCTTCCTAATTGCCTTAATCTTGTGCCTATGTGTTTCACGTTCTACTAGTTGGGAGTTAGCATTTCAAATTATCCTGCCTTATTAGCCAAAGCCCCAGCGATCATTACAATAATGAGAACCTGAGGCGAATAGAGGTCCTTTGGGATAAATGTTTCCGCTACCTGGTTCTCAGAATAATGCATCCACTAAAAAGTGCTGTGGTGTGCTCTACCCTGTGGTCTCATGCCATGTGATTGTCTATCTTTCACACAGAAATTAGAAGTCTTAGAGAATTACTTACTGCTCCAGGGTCATGGGCTTCAGTGTCACTAAATTTCTGTCACCGTAGCTGCTGTGGTTAGGCCCTCGGAGGAGAGCCCCACAGACTAGCTGGAGAAAGTCATTTCCCAGCCTGCCGTGGAAGCCAACCATTTTGTGTGATATTCAACCCCAGCAGCCTGTTTCATCACTAGATGGCCGTGTTGGTCTGCTGAGCGGCTTAACAGCAGCACATTGTGCGCCCTGCAGGAATCTCAGTGCTAATTCCTGTTCAGTCGCTCAGTCATGTCCAGCTCTTTGCCACCTTGTGAACTGCAGCATGGCTGGCTTCCCTGTCCTTCACTATATCCCTGAGTTTGCACAGATTCATGTCTCTTGAGTTGATGATGCCATCCAACCATCTCATCCTCTGTCGCCCCCTTCTCCTCATGCCCTGTCTTTCTCAGCCTCAGGTCTTTTCCAGTGAGTTGGTTCTTCATATCAGGGTGGCCAAAGTAGTGGAGCTTCAGCTTCAGCATCAGTCCTTTCAGTGAATAGCCAGGGTTGACTTCCTTTATGGTTGACTGATTTGATCTCCTTGCAGTCCAAGGGACTCTCAAGAGTCTTCTCCAGCACCACAATTCGAAAGCTTCGATTCTTCAGGACTCATGTATAATACACAATGTATTCATATGTTATTTATATGGTAAAAAGGTATATATGCCTGAATATTTCATTTGCTTCATCTGTCTCACATATATTTTATTTGCTTCATCTGTCTCACACTAATAATTGTGTTATTTTCTATCACTGCTATGCTTTTTTCTGTTTTTTTCTTCTGCCTCCAACAGTGATGGGGGTTCTGGGGGCTTTTTGGGGGGTGGGGCTGCTCTGGGTCTTTATTGTGGCACTCGAGCTTTCTCTAGTTGCATCACTCAGGCTTAGTTGCCTTTTGGCATGTGGGATTTTAGTTCTCCAACCAAGGATTAAACCCACATCCCCTGCATAGGAAGGCAGATTCTTAACACTGGAGCACCAAGGAAGTCTCAGCAGTGATAGTTTGATGTATTTTTATGCTATTGTCTGACACATATTGATTTATTTTATTGTATTTTTATTATTGGGTTTGTATTGTAATTAATATAACTTGACCTATCTTGTCCCATTTAATTATGTTTGCCTTGAATTCTAATATAGCCAATGTTACTCATCACTTCTTTTCACTTAGGGTTGGGTTTTTTTGTGTTTTTTTGCTCACATTTGATTGGTAAATCTCTATGCATCCTTTAATTTGTAACTTCTTTGTCATTTGTTTTAACTTCATGTTTTGTAAGTGGTTTGAATTCATTTTCTAATCCAATTTTGAATTCAATATTTCCTAATTAGGTTGGGCAGAGGGAGATTAATATATTTACATTTACAGTAATATAGAAAACTGATAGTAAAAGTAGAAATTTTTTCCTTACCAAATATACTTATTTAATGGGTTTCCCCAATGGCTCAGTGGGTAAAGAATCCACCTGCAACACAGAAGACACAGGAGATGTGGGTCTGATTCCTGGGTCAGGAAGATCCTCTAGGGGAGAAATGGCAACCCACTCCAGTATTCTTGCCTGAAGAATCTCATGGACAGAGGAGCCTGGCAGGCTATAGTCCCAAGGGTCACAAAGAGTCAGACACAACTGAGCAACTAAACACACACATTTACTTAATATCACAGTCATAGCAACTATAATTAAAGGATGTTTTAAAATTGTGTTTCCAGGGTCTTTTGAGACTTATATTAACCCACCTGATCGGGACGCCTATTCTATAATGAAGGAGAGTGATCAACTCATAACAACGGAAAGGGTGCCCACAAGCTATAATTTTTGGCATCCAGAACTAAGTTCTTTCCATAAATTAATCCTTATTAAATGCTGTAAAGAAGAAAAGGTAGGATATTTTTCATTAAAGAACTGTGTTATAATTATTTTTGCTAAAGCTCACCAGCCAGTTATGATTCATGGACTGATTAGATTTGTTTAGAAAGTAAAAATGGCCAAATTTGGGAAGTGGTTTGTGACTTTGTGTTGTTAGTAAGAAATGGAGACTTTGTGTTATCAATAGAGAACAATATTTTATACAGGAAATAATGAGAGAAAAGGCTGGAGAGTCATCCAGGGACCTAGAGGACCTTCCTTAATGTTGCCATGGGGAACTTGTGCTTCCTGCCAGGGAGATCAGGGCTCTGCTGGATGCTGTTAGCAGGGGACTAGTGGGCCTTTCAGAACTTGGCAGCAATGGGAAGGAGGCATTTGAACAGAAAGAAAACATAGTCACCAAGACCAGTTTGAAGGTGGCTGACATAATTATGTAAGAAATTATGGCAACTTGCATAAAATAGAATGAAATAGCACCATTTGCAGCAACATGGATAGACCTAGAGATTATCATATTAAGTGAAGTTAAGTCATACAGAGAAAGAGAAATATCCTATGATATCACTTATATGTGAAATCTAATTTAAAAAATGATACAAATGAACTTATTTACAAACCAGAAACAGACTCATATACCTTGAAATCAGACATANGCAGCAACATGGATAGACCTAGAGATTATCATATTAAGTGAAGTTAAGTCATACAGAGAAAGAGAAATATCCTATGATATCACTTATATGTGAAATCTAATTTAAAAAATGATACAAATGAACTTATTTACAAACCAGAAACAGACTCATATAACTTGAAATCAGACATATGATTACCAAAGGAGAAACATGGAGGGAAATAATAAATTAGGAATTGGGTTAATTGGGGTTAATATATACCCACTACCATATATAAACTAGATAACAAGGACCTACTGTACAGCACAGGGAACTCTACTCAATATCCTGTAATAACCTATATGAGAAAAGAATCTGAAAAAGAATGGCGGTGTATACATATATATGTATATATGTAATTCATTTTGCTGTACACAGGAAGCTAATACAACATTGTAAATCAAATGTACTTGAATAACAATTGTTTTAAAATTATGGCAACCTGAATTAAGATAGAGGTAGTAGATTAAAGAGATGGAAGGGGATGTGGAGATGGGGCAACTAGTATGGCTCCTGGTTTTTGCATGGGTGCCAAAGGGGAGAGTTGTGTCAACAGCTAAGCAAATGTGAAAGGAGAAACATGTCAGATAAAGATGTCACTGAGTCTGCCGTATCTACCAATATCAAACTGTATAGTAGTCTGGGGACCAGTTAATATTTGGGTAGAAAACTTTAGAGATAAATATAGCTTAAAAAATAGAGATTGGGGAATCATTAACACTGAGTTGGAAAGTAAACCACAGGAGTTGTTAAAATTGTAGAGGAATAATAGGTTTAGAGGCCAGAGGGATGGTATGGGGAGGGAGGTGGGAGGGGGGTTCAGGATTGGGAACTCATGTACACCCGTGGCAGATTCATGTTGATGTATGGCAAAACCAATACAGTATTGTAAAGTAAAATAAAGTGAAATTTAAAAAATAATAATAATAAAGTACTAAAAAAATTTTTTTAAAAAAAAGGACAGATGGGCAAAGGATGAAACCCTGAAAGACAAAGAGAAAGAATGAAGAGCCCTTAAGAAAGAAGAAGCAGAGGGGCAAGAAGAACACCAGGAGAGAGAAATGATGTGGAAACCAGTAGGCGTAGTGTTTCAATACAGCAACAATTATCAACAGATTGTAATGAATGGAGGGTGTTCTATGAGAAACGGGAGAAAGAAAATGCACTGGAGAAAGTCTAAACGTAGTTTGGAGATATTGAGGCTATACTGTAGTATTTTCTACCATCTCTTTAGGAAAACAGAAAGGCTGTGGGGTTAGCCTGGGCTACGGATCATTGCAATAGATGAATGGAAGATAGAAGGTCATTGAGACTGTTGGTAAAAGTAGTTCTGTAAAGGGGAAGAGCTCTAAGAAAAAGCTTGTAGACTGGGATAAGAGGGAAAACCTTGGAAGTTTCTTCGGAAGCAACTGTAGTTGGACTAGGAATGTAGAACAGTTAGAAGGACAGGAGAGGCTGTGATCAAAGTTGAGCTTAAAACTTCTAATGAGAAGTTCCAAGTGGTGACCATGTCCTGAGGGTGGCCATAGGTATGGGTGACTGAGAAAGTGATGAGATGATGTGCACTAGAGTTTGCGGTCAAGCTACTGCGCAGTTAGGGTGCGGGAGGTCCTTCTGGCCCCTGAACCTGGGTTGTGTCACCCCAGATGATGACAAGACAATGCCTGAGACACAACTGATACATCACTGGAAAAGATATAAATGGAGAGGAACCTATAAGCAAGGTGGCAAGTCTTCAATGGATATGGGACAGTGGCTACCAGGTCGGATACTGACAAAGATGAAAGGATGATTAAACAGCAGTAGTCCCAAAGAAGGAGTTTTAAAGATTGAGACATAGGCTAGAAAATTCTAGTCTATGGGAAATTTTTGTTGTTTTTGTTTCAGGTTCTGTGTCTCTGTGTATGAGCTAAGGTTCTTAAGGTTGCAACAATATAGAACAAATTTAATAAGTTCAAGACTAAAAAGGATATATTAAAAGGATACTGGGGCAGCTCATTAAATTTGAGGAAAAGCCAGTTAATCACACTTCAGGAGGAGCAGCTCACTGGGCAACTCACTGAACATAACTCTATAGTATTGCCATTGATAGCACTCAACTCTCAATGAAATTGTTCCTCTAGTTTCAAATTCTCAAGAAAGAGATTCTGATTGATCCAGCCCAACTTAAGTTTTGTTCCTCATCCAATCAGCTACAGATAGGAAAACTGCATCATGCAGTAGAAATGTGACTACACAAAAGTTCTAGGGAAGAGAACAGATGCTGGTGGGCTACACCCATGCAAGATTCCACCTGCTGTGGGGCCTTGTCTCGCAGTCAATATTCCCATTTCTCTGGTCCAGAGAAGATCAGACTCAGGAAAAGACCTAAGACTCACTTTCGATCATTTGAAGACCAGCACCTGTCCCTCAGCTTCTGTCCATAAAACATTTAACAAATACCTTGGTGAGTAATTGTTGTATTCCAGGCACTGAGGAGACAATTGTGAAAAACAAAAAATTTTTTTTCTTATGATAAAGAAAAATTACTCCCAAAGGCTTGTATTCTAGTGGAAGAGAGAAGGGACAGAAAGAATAAAATACTTTCTGCTTGCAAAAAGTTGTAAGAAGGACATGAATGGGAAGTTTCGGTAAAAGTAGTAGAGTGGAAACTAGAGTAGGAAGCCAAGGAGGACCTCTTTGAAGAGGTGATAGTCTCAACTCCTCATATAAATCATTTCCTGTGTCATACCAACATCCTGTGGGGGCAGACTGGAGGATGTTTCGCAGCAGCAGGGAGACCTGGAACAGTGCCCCTAAGTGGGGAAGCCTAGCAGAGACGCAAGGGCAGACCAGTTGGGAGAAGGAAGAGGGTTCCAGAGGAGAAGGACCAGAAATAGCTCAGAGCCAGGCCTTCAAGCTGTGGTTAGAGTGATTGCTCATGGGAACCAAAAAGAAACAAATAGAATGAGAAATGGAGCCAGCCCTGCACCAGAAGTTGGCGGGGTCACTCCCCCTCAGGCACCACCTAAGCTTGGCGAGGGAAGGAGCAAACGGGCTTGGTAGAAAATGATTTCCTATCCCTCCCAATCATGAAATCCAGGTCAGCCTGAGGACGAGGATTTTTTGTTTGTTTTTAATTAATTTTTTATTGGAGTATGGTTGATTTACAATGTTGAGAGGTTTTTTTTTTTTTGTTTTTTTGTGTTTTTTTTGTCTCTTGGACCCTTTGGAGAATTTGCAAATTGCAAGCCTTCTTAGAAAATACACAAATGCTCTTCCACGTATGATTATGTAATTCTAGTTAAAAATCTCAATCTTGGGAAATGAAATGTGTTCCCTCTCTCACACACACACATTTATTTTTTACATTTAATTTTTATTTTTACCTTTTCACCCTCTGCATCCATTTTCCCCTCTCTGGCAAACAACAGTGTATGATCTGTATTCAGAAGTTTGTTGTTGTTGTTGCTATTTTTTTAATTTATTTTTAATTGGAGGGTAATTGTTTTACAGTGTTGTGTTGGCTTCTGCCACACAGCAACACAACTCAGGCATAAGTATACATATGTCTCCCCTGCAGAAGTTCCCTCCTACCCCCTCCCCCATCCCACTCTTCTAGATTGTCGCAGAACACAGTGTTGAGCTCTCTGTGGTATATAGCGATCTCCCATTAGCTATCCATTTTACACATGGCCATGTATATGATTCAGTGCTACTTTCTCAATTCATCCAACCCTCTCCTTCCCCCTCATTGTCCACAAGTCTATTTTCTATGTCTGTGGCTCTATTCCTGCCTTACAAATTAGGTTCATCAGTACCATCTTTCTAGATTCCATCGATTCAGTTCAGTAGATTCCATATATATGTGTTAATATACGATGTTCATTTTCTTTTTCTGACTTATTTCATGCTATGTTAACAGGCTCTTCATTCAAATCACTAGAACTAATTCAAATGCATTCCTTTTTGTGGCTGAGTAATATTCTGTGTATATATGTACCACTACTTCTTTATCCATTCATCTGTTGATAGATATCTAGGTTGCTTCCATGTCCTGGCTATTGTAAATAGTGCTGCGGTGAATACTGTGGTGCATGTATCTTTTTGAATGATGGTTTTCTCAGGGTGTATGCCTAGTGCTGGGATTCTTAGGTCACGTGGTAGTTCTATTCCTAGTTTTTTAAGGAATCTCCATATTGTTCTTAGTGGCTGTATCAATTTACATCCCCACCGACAGTGCGACAGGGTTTGCTTTTGTCCACATCCCCTCCAACATTTTTTTTTTTTTGGTAGATTTTTTGTTGATGGCCATTCTGACCTGTGTAAGGTGATACCTCATGGTGGTTTTGATTTGCATTTCTCTAATAATGGGTGATATTGAGTTTCTTATCATATGTTTGTTGACCATTTGTATGTCTTCTTTGGAGAAATGTATGTTCAGGACTTTCAACCACTTTTTGACTGGGTTGTTTGTTTTTCTGATATTGAGCTGCATGAGCTGCTTATATATTCTGGAAATTAGTCTTTTGTCCATTGTTTCACTTGCAGTTATTTTCTCCCATTCTGAGGATTGTCTTTTCCTTTTGTTTATGGTTTCCTTTGCTGTGAAAAAGCTTTTAAGTTTAATTAGGTCCCAATTTGGAGAAGGTGATGGCACCCCACTCTAGTACTCTTGCCTGGAAAATCCCATGGATGGAAGAGCCTGGTGGGCTGCAGTCCATGGGGTTGTGAAGAGTCGGACATGACTGAGCGACTTCACCTTCACTTTTCACTTTCACGTATTGGAGAAGGAAATGGCAACCCACTCCAGTGTTCTTGCCTGGAGAATCCCAGGGACAGGGGAGCCTGGAGGGCTGCCGTCTATGGAGTCGCACAGAGTCGGACACAACTGAAGCGATGCAGCAGCAGCAGCAGCAGCAGCAGCAGCAGCAGCAGCAGCAGCAGGTCCCAATTGTTTGTTTTTATTTCCATTATTGAAGGAGCTGGGTCAAAAAAGATTTTGCTGTGATTTATGTCAAGGAGTATTTTGCCTTCTTGTTGCTATTTTTAAGATTCCACATATGAAACATAATATGTTTGTTTATTTTCTGTCTGACTTATTCCACTTAATATAATGCCCTCAAGGTCCATTCATGTCGCAAATGGCAAAAGAGTTCATTCTTTTTTATGACTGAATAATATTCCTATATGTGTATGTATCACATTTTCTTTATTTATTTATCCATTGATAGACACAGGTTGTTTTCATGTCTTGGCTATTGTAAATAGTGCTGCAGTGAACATGGGGGTGCATGTATTTTTTTCAAGTTATTGCTTTCATTTTCTTAAGATAAATACCCAGAATTGTGAGTGCTGGATCATATGGTAGTTCTGGTTTTAATTTTTTGTGAAATATAAATACTGTTTTTCATAGTGGAGACATCAGTTTACATTCCTAGCAATGATGTCTAAGGGCTCCCTTTTCTCCAGATCTTCACCAACATTTATTGTCTCTTTGCTAATAGTCATTTTAACAGGTATAAAATGATATCTCATTGTGATATTGATTTACCTTTCCCTGATGATTAATGATGCTAAGCAGATAGATATATGTCTTTTCTGGAAAAGTGCCTATTCTGATCTGCTGCCTGTTTTTTAATTGGATTGTTTGGGGATTTTTTTTCTGTTGAGTTGCATAAATTTCTTATATATTTTTGGATTTTAACACCGTATTAGATATATGGCTTGAAGATGCCTTCTCCCATTCCATAGGTTGTCTTCTTATTTTGTTGATTGGTTCTTTTGCTGCACAGGAGCTTTTCCATTTTGTATAGTCCCACTTGCTTATTTTTGCTTTAGTTATTTGTGCTTTTGCTGTCATATCCAAAATCTCGTTGCCAAAAGCTACATCAAAGAGACTTCCCCTCTGTTTTCTTCTAGGAGCTTTATGGTTTGGGGTCTTATATTTAAATTTTTAATTCATTTTGAGTTGATTTTTATGAGTGGTGTAAGCAGGAATGTAAATTGGTATAGCCACTACAGGAAACAGAATGGAAGCGTAGTCTCTTCAGTAAATTGTGTTGGGCAAATTGGATATTCAGATGCAGAAAAATGAAAATGAACCCATATCTTGGGTCAAACTCATGTTGTCCGAGGGTTGACTCTATAAGATCATATCATCTGCAAATAAGGACATTTTTAATTCTTCCTTTCTGATTTGGATGCCTTACTTTTTTGTCTTGCCTAATGGCTCTGGTTAGAGCTTCTGATACTATGTTGAAATGAATCCTCATCCAGTAGCCTTTTAATGTTTTTTCTTTCAACTTTCAGGTGGTTTTTGCTCTTACAGACTTTGTCATAGAAAATCTTGGGAAAGCCTTTATAGAGACACCACCTGTGGACCTGCCCACTCTGTATCAAGACATGTCATACAACACTCCTCTGGTATTTATCTTAAGCACAGGCTCAGATCCCATGGGTGCATTTCAGAGGTTTGCCCGGGAGAGTGGATATTCAGAAAGGTAAGGTCACATTGTTCAGTTTTAATCATTCATATGAACATCGCCTAGTTAAAATTTGCCTTTTTTTTTTTCCTTCCCTCTGTGGAATGTGAATTCCTAATTCAGGTATCCCTTACTAAATAAGTTAAAATATTTAATAGTTAGCTATGCATGTGATTAAAGTGGTAGTAAATTCATAAAAGCAGATGTAAACTTCATTTGAGCAAAGGGGAGATTGTTTAAATATTCAGGCATAATTAATTAAATAATAATTAAAACATTTGCTATTTAAGACATTATTTTAATGTAACTATAAAGGACTGTAGTTTACGCCTTATGCTCAAATGTACAAAAAAATCCCATAGCTCTTTAGGTTGTGTTATTAATCTCTTCTTTCTCCTGAGCCTCTATTCTGCTGAGTAAGAAAAAGAGGGGGAAGTTTAAACTTGTGAATTTACAATATTATATTTTCTTCAGACTTAAATCTCTCCAGAGTAAGCTGTTTTGACTCCTTTCTCATAAAAACTCAGTCTTCCTGACTCCTTCTTCCCCAAGTCCTCCCCAAGATGGTGTTCTGATGGGTAACAAAGTATACAAGACCACGAGATAGCAGGGGAGAGTAGGGGTCTCATATCTAAGAGGTAATCTCCAGCTCCGACAGGCCCTTGCATGGAGAGTACAAGACAATGAATTCCATCTGTTCTTTGAAGTTCAAAGAGTTGGACACAACTGAGCGACTAAACAGCAACAATCTTTATTAGTCAAGCTTCTCTAGAGAAACAGATATATATGGATATATATATATACACACAAGTACAAATTATATATATTATGCAAATAACATATATATATATTACCCTATTGTTGTTGTTGTTGTTCAGTTGCTCCATCATGTCCAACTTTTTGTGACCCAGTGGAATGCAGCATGCCAGGCTTCTGTGTCCTTCATTATCTCCTGGAGTTTGCTCAGACTCATATCTATTCAGTCAATGATGTCATCCAGTCATTTCNTCCCTAAGAGATAGGTATTTCAAAAGGAATAAAACTTATTCCCTGACCACAATAAGTCTTATAAATCTTAAAAGTTAATATTTTTAATACTTGGAAAGCAAAAAAAATGTTCTTATGAACAGTTTGTTTGTTAAAGGGAAATCATACTGGAAATTTTCCAATAAATGGACAATGACAAAACAATATAACCTATCAAAAACCAGGGTGGTTTAGTAATAAGACTTAGTATTAAGTCTTAATAAGTCTTAGTATTAAGTCTTACTAAGTAATAAGACTTAGTATAAATTTATACATATGTAATGACTTCTGGTTCCAGAAATGTCAGACTAAGAACTCAGGCTGATATTCCCACTAAGAAAAATTAGGCAATCTAAAACTTAGTTGTTAAGCTCTAATAGAAGGAAAATATAATAAGCTAAGAGCAGAAACTAGTGACAGAAAACATTCATTCAATAGACAAGATTTAAAAGAACAGAAGTTGCTTTTTTTGAAAAATTTAATAAAATATAAATCTCTCTTGAAACTAATACAGAGAGAAAGAAACAGAGAAATTCAAAAAGCCTATATCATGAATGAGTAAGAGAATATCACTATAGATCTGCAGACGTTAAAATAATCATAAAAGCATATTATTTAAAAGGAAAACTTTGCTAATGAATTTGAAAATGTTAATAAACAGGAAAATTCCTCCAAAAGCACACCTTTAAAAAACTAATAAGAATAATTAGAATATCTAAATAGTTCAATAATTTTTTATTGAATTCATTATTAAAAACCTTCCCAGAATTCTGGGCTTATTTCAGTAATATAAGCATTAAAATACTGAAAATAAATTAATTTAATTCACCACATTGAAAGAGTAATGGCAAAATACCCTTAAAAAAGAAAACTATTAATTCAACATATGCAGAAAAAGCATCTGTTAAAATTCGACATGAATTCGTGGTGGGAAATGTCCTAATACACCAAGAATCTGGAAATCATGTCTTAAAAAGAGAAAAACAGAAATAGGACATTCTTCTACTCAGACAAAATGTATCTTAATTTTTAGTGGATTTAGCAAGGTTACTGGACTTAAAATAGATTGCATTAATGCATACTAGCAACAGAAACTCTCATTCATTGTTGGTGAGAATACAAAATGGTACAGCCACTTTGGAAGACAGTTTTGTGTTTCATATGATCAGCCATCTGGCATTTACCCAAAGGAGTTAAGAACTTATGTTCACCCAAGAACCTACGTTATACTAGAGCCTACATTAAATGCATAGCAGCTTTATTCATAATTGCCAAAACTTGGAAGCAACCAAGATGTCCTTCAGTAGATGAATGGATGAATAAACTGTGGTGTATCCATAAAACGGATACTGTGCTGTGCTTTCTGTGTTTAGTTGCTCAGTCAAGTCTGACTCCTTGCTACCTCATGGACTATAGCCCACCAGGCTCCTCTGTCCATGCGGATTCTCCAAGCAAGAGTACTGGAGGGGGTTGCCATGCTCTCCTCCAGGGGCTCATCCCAGCCCAGGGATTGAACTCAAGTCTCCTGCATTGCATGTGGATTCTTTTACTATCTGAGCCACCAGGGAAGCCCAAGAATACAAGAGTGGGTAGCCTATCCCTTCTCCAGGTGAACTTTCTGACCCAGGATTTGAACCAAGGTCTACTACATTGCAGGTGTATTCTTTACCAGCTGAGCTACCCGGGAAGCCCACAATGGATACTGTTCAGTGCTAAAAAGAAATGAGCCTATCAAGCCATGACAAGACATGCAAGAACTTTAAATGCATATTACTAAGTGAAAGAGGCCAATCTGAAAAGGCTATATATACTGGATGGTTCCAAGTATATGACATTCTGGAAAAGGCAAAATGAAGACAATAAAAAAAAATAATAACAAAGAGTTTATATTCAATGTAAAGAACTGTTAGAAATCAATAAGAAAAAAGAGAGGTGAACCAGTAGGGAAAAAGGGGAGAGAAGAATATAAAAGCAAATATCCAAATGCCCAATAAATAAACCTATGAAAATGGGAAATAATTTAAAACCTCAATGAGATACCATTATATATCTGTCAGGTGTTGGCAAAGTTGTGGAAAAATAAGTACTCTCACCCATTGCTAGTATAAGTGTGGAATGATGTCATCGCTCTGAAAAACAGTTTGATATTATAAAAAAATTAAGCATACACATACTCTGTCCAGTTCCATTCCTAGGAATATACACATATATACATACAAGGAATATATACATACAAGATGGAGTACACATGTATGCCAAGAGACATCTCATCTGTAAGAACGGCTATTGCAGCATTGTTTGTAATAGCCAAGAACCAGAAGTAACTCAAATGTCCAGCAAGAGCAGAATGGATAAACTGTGATATAAGCATACAGTCGTCATGTCGTGTTAGTCGCTCAGTCGTGCCTGGCTCTTTGCGACCCTACGGACTGCATGAGATTTTCCAGGCAAGGATACTGGAGTGGGTTGCCATTTCCTTCTCCAGGGGATCTTCCCAACCGAGGAATCGAACCCAGGTCTCCTGCACTGCAGGCAGATTCTTTACCAACTGAGCTACAAGGGAGAATTGACAAGCATACAGAAGAATATTATACAGCAATGAAAATGAATGACACACAGTAATATGAATTAATCTGAAGAAATAATGTTGATTGAAATAGACCAAATATAAATATACACTTTATAATTCCATTTATATAAGTTCAAAACCAAGAAAAATTAATCTATGGTGTCAGAATTCAAAGTAATTGTTGCCTTTGAGACAAAGGGAGGATACTAATTGACAGGGTACTAGTAATGTTCTCTTTTTTTTTTTTGCCCTGGGTTCTTCTGTACATTCTCTTTGAAAGAATTCATCAAGCTAAACACTAATGATTTGTGTACTTTTGTATATATATTGAGACCCCCATGGACTGTAGCCTACCAGGCTCCTCTGTCCATGGGATTTTCCAGGCAATAGTCCTGGAGTGGATGGCCATTTCCTTCTCCAGGGGATCTTCCCAACCCAGGGATTGAACCCAGGTCTCCTGCATTGTAGACAGATGCTTTACCATCTGAGCCACCAGGGAAGTCCTGTGTATATGTTAGACTTTGGGTTTTCAGAAGCTTTTTAAAAGCTGACCTATAGCATTAGAAGTCAGGACAAAGGGTACATTTGGGATGGAGGAAGGGAAGATGATTGGAATAGAAAGGAGATAGAAGAGCTGTCTCTGGGGTGTTAGGGAAGTTCTCTTCTCAAGCACAGATTTTTTTTCCTCTATGCACTATATTTGTATACACAGAACTATATTTGTCTTATTCACTTTTGCATGTTATAGTAAAAAAAAAAAAAAAAAAACAAGAAAATAAGAAAAAATATCTTTACATCTATCCGAATGAGAATTTGAAATGTATGCATATTCTAGAAGCCTACTCTATTTAGATTTCTTAATAGTTGTATTTCTTAAAAGTAATATGAAGTAGCATTTCATTGTTGTTTTTGAATTCAGGGTGCAGTCAATTTCACTGGGACAAGGACAAGGACCTATTGCTGAAAGAATGATCAAAGATGCAATGAAATCAGGAAACTGGGTGTTTCTGCAAAACTGCCACCTTGCTGTTTCTTGGATGTTGGCAATGGAGGAGCTAATTAAAACCTTCACAGATTCAAGTATGTTGAGCATATAGCATTTATATAACAATACCATTTTTATGTAGTCTTTCTTGTTGAATCCAATCCTTATAACAATTATTATTGGCATTGTTTATCCTATATTAAAAGGAAAAATTTGAGATCTAGAGGGGTTTAGTTATGTTACACAACCCTGATTCAAATAAAAACGTTCAGACTCCAAGTTGAGGGTACAATGAACTGGGTCATTTTTGTTTCATGTTACCTTCTATGAGAAACCATTTGAATTCAAAATAAATAACATCTAGGCATGATATTAATTTTAAAAAGAAATATAAAATGGACTTAGGACAAAAGAAGAAAATTATATTTTTCACTACAGAATGAGAGACGTTCAGGAACACAGTTTAAGTTAACACCAACTCTCATGGTGATGTTTTACCACTTTTTATCCTCTATAACCCACATGACAATTAACTTTCACATGTGTCTCATAGACACACACACCCCCATGGGTGTCCCCAACATAAGTCTTAATTGCCACCACTAACTATATTATCACTGCCTTCTTTCCCACTCAAGTAAGTATAATGGACTGCAAAGAGAGANCCATGGACTGTAGCCTACCAGGCTCCTCTGTCCATGGGATTTTCCAGGCAATAGTCCTGGAGTGGATGGCCATTTCCTTCTCCAGGGGATCTTCCCAACCCAGGGATTGAACCCAGGTCTCCTGCATTGTAGACAGATGCTTTACCATCTGAGCCACCAGGGAAGTCCTGTGTATATGTTAGACTTTGGGTTTTCAGAAGCTTTTTAAAAGCTGACCTATAGCATTAGAAGTCAGGACAAAGGGTACATTTGGGATGGAGGAAGGGAAGATGATTGGAATAGAAAGGAGATAGAAGAGCTGTCTCTGGGGTGTTAGGGAAGTTCTCTTCTCAAGCACAGATTTTTTTTCCTCTATGCACTATATTTGTATACACAGAACTATATTTGTCTTATTCACTTTTGCATGTTATAAAAAAAAAAAAAAAAAAAAACAAGAAAATAAGAAAAAATATCTTTACATCTATCCGAATGAGAATTTGAAATGTATGCATATTCTAGAAGCCTACTCTATTTAGATTTCTTAATAGTTGTATTTCTTAAAAGTAATATGAAGTAGCATTTCATTGTTGTTTTTGAATTCAGGGTGCAGTCAATTTCACTGGGACAAGGACAAGGACCTATTGCTGAAAGAATGATCAAAGATGCAATGAAATCAGGAAACTGGGTGTTTCTGCAAAACTGCCACCTTGCTGTTTCTTGGATGTTGGCAATGGAGGAGCTAATTAAAACCTTCACAGATTCAAGTATGTTGAGCATATAGCATTTATATAACAATACCATTTTTATGTAGTCTTTCTTGTTGAATCCAATCCTTATAACAATTATTATTGGCATTGTTTATCCTATATTAAAAGGAAAAATTTGAGATCTAGAGGGGTTTAGTTATGTTACACAACCCTGATTCAAATAAAAACGTTCAGACTCCAAGTTGAGGGTACAATGAACTGGGTCATTTTTGTTTCATGTTACCTTCTATGAGAAACCATTTGAATTCAAAATAAATAACATCTAGGCATGATATTAATTTTAAAAAGAAATATAAAATGGACTTAGGACAAAAGAAGAAAATTATATTTTTCACTACAGAATGAGAGACGTTCAGAAACAGAGTTTAAGTTAACACTTCTCATGGTGGTGTTTTACCACTTTTTATCCTCTATAACCCACATGAGAATTAACTTTCACATGTGTCTCATAGACACACACACCCCCATGGGTGTCCCCAACATAAGTCTTAATTGCCACCACTAACTATATTATCACTGCCTTCTTTCCCACTCAAGTAAGTATAATGGACTGCAAAGAGAGAAGAAGTGGAGTTGGAATTAGTAATAAGCTGTGTGGGGCAAACTTCCTCACTGTCCCAGGAGGTCATGGAAGAGAACTGTCCACCTGGGATATCCAGGGCCTTTTTCTCTGGTGTCCTCCTTTGTGTCCTGACAGAGGGCTTTCTAGAAAGGTGAAAACTATGCAGATTACTTTCCTTATCGTTTCCTGTTAAGATGAAGACCTTCTCCTTTACAGAGCAGCCAGCCTGCACCAAGCCACCGACAGGGCTTAGCAGCCTTCCCCAAAGATCCCTCACTCCCTGATTGCCCCATGCCCTGCCTTCTACAGACTGCTTCCATCAAGGACAGAGTCTGTAGCATCTGCCACCCAGAATCTCCACTCTTTCCACTCTTCGTGATATGAACAAGAGATGGCTTGCTTCCTGTGGGGTCTGTGACTTACTTCTATTTAAATAAGTAAAGAAAAATGATATAGTGTTTACTACTTGAATCATCAGATTCCTTATCTTGATGATTAAGATTATGATTAAGAAAAAATGTTACAGAGAGCATCTAAAAAGCAGTTTGCTGCAGAGGTACTATGGGAGCCTTCTGAATAAGGACCAGTCATTCACCTTCACAATGACCTTGCCAGAGGCTGGATGGGCCACGGAAGCCAGAGAAGTTGTTGATGAAGTTTAAGTGCTTAAGTGGACAGAAAAATCCTCTTCTGGTCCTTGTTACAACTGTCTACTAACATGACCATTTGGGTTCTAACATTTAACCTGAACCAGTATAAAATAAAATACATTCAGGGAGGGACTTCCTGATGGTCCAGTGGCTGAGACTCCATGCTCCCAGTGCAGGGAGCCCAGGTTAGATCCCTGGTCAGGGAACTAGCTCCCACATGCCACAACTAAGACCAGGAGCAGCCAAATAAATAAATAAATATTTTAAAATTGCATTCAGGTAAGAAGTTGAAAAGAGAAAGTGAATGAAAGAAAAAAGACAGAAAGAAAAGGGAAAAAAGCCCCTGGGCTTTAAATTCTAAGACCTGAGTAGAGTTTGGCCCCCACCACTGCCTGACTATATATATCACACCTCATCTCTGGGCCTCTGCTTCCTCAGAAATAAAGTGACTACACAGCCCCATTGCTACAAGTCGCATACTAAGATGATTTCTATTCTATTCCAATTCTAAACTTCTATGATGTCTATAAATGTTAAAATCCTTGATCCTTTTGCAGTCATGAGAGAAAAAAAGGATTTTTAAGATGCTTCTCTAAACCTGGCCTTTTTCACTCTTCAGTTTATGTGGGGGGGGGAGGAGGGGCTGGTTAATGAAAGCATTAGCCCTAAGATTTTATGATATCTGACTTCTATGCTAATCAGTCAGTCAGTTCAGTCGCTCAGTAGTGTTGGACTCTTTGCGACCCCATGGACTGCATCACGCCAGGCTTCCCCATCCATCACCAACTCCCAGAACTTGCTCAAATCATGTCTTTCAAGTCGGTGATGCCATCCAACCATCTCATCCTCTGTTGTCCCCTTCTCCTCTTGCCTTCAATCTTTCCCAGTATCAGGGTCTTTTCTAATGAGTCAGTTCTTCACATCAGGTGGTCAAAGTATTGGAGCTTCAGCTTTAGCATCAGTCCTTCCAATGAATATTCAAGTCTGACTTCCTTTACAATTGACTGGTTTGACATCATTGCAGTCCAAGGGACTCTCAAGACTCTTCTCCAACACCACAGTTCAAAAGCATCAATTCTTTGGTGCTCAGCTTTCTTTATGGTCCAACTCTTGTATCCATACATGATTACTGAAAAACTTTTTACCATAGAAACAACTTTAATGTTGCTCTGGAATTGCATTGGGTTGGTCAAAAAGTTTGTTTGGGTTCTTCCTTTGAACTCTTTGGTCCACCAAAAGGTGGACTAACTTTACTAGAACAATACTAGAACTAACTTAATCTTGGCTATTTAATGTAGCTCGTTAGTTTAGATTACTAAACCAAGAAGCATAAATACAACTTTAATCTGCAGCCATTCATTTAATAAATATTCGAGAACCTACTGTGTACCACACTGTTCTAGCTACTTAGGGCATGTTGGTGAACAAAGCAACCACAGTCATCTGCCCTCCTCAAGCTTACATGCTAGCGAGTGGAGACAGACAAACCACATAAACAAACCACATAACAAATAAGTAATGTATTTGGTATGATAGAATGTGGTCGGTGCTTTGGGAAAAATTAAAAGTAAAGTAAGGAGGAACAGGAAGGTCGGGGTGGAATGGGAGTAAGGAGGAAGGGTGGAGAGCAGTTTTAAATGGGGTGGTCTGGGTAGACCTCTTTGAGAAGCTGGCATTTGACTAACACTTGAGAAAAGTCGGGGAGTCTAAAGGAAGAACATTCCAGGTAAAAGGAACAGCTACTGCCTGAGGGCTCCCCCCAAGGAGCATGCCAGAGGAACACCATCACTTGTGCTTAGAGACTAGTGCCCAGAAAGGCCTCCTTGGATGATGCTTGTGTCTTCCTGGGACAGGAACAGTGGTTTTCCCAGTTCTGCTCCAGCCTTTCGAAACTGGAACGCAGCTTGTTCTTTCTTAGATTCTCTGTCCACAACTCAAAAAGGAAGCATATTGACTTCTTCATGACGCTGTGAGGTCTCTCCATTTCCCTGCTCGCTGAGTTCCCTTTGCTTCTTCTCTGAAGAAGGAACACATTCCTTTATTCTCCATAAGGCTTTCTGACCATTTTCATGGAATTGTCCCTAAGTCGAATGGCTAACAACAAACAAAAATTAAAACAACTTCACAAGCATAAAGATAGTCACTGTCCTTTTTTTCGTTTAAAAAATTACCAATTTCAGAGGAATGATCCTTAACATTTCTATCAAGCATTGAAAATTAACATTCCTGGACTTCCCTGGTGATCNCATTTTCATGGAATTGTCCCTAAGTCGAATGGCTAACAACAAACAAAAATTAAAACAACTTCACAAGCATAAAGATAGTCACTGTCCTTTTTTTCGTTTAAAAAATTACCAATTTCAGAGGAATGATCCTTAACATTTCTATCAAGCATTGAAAATTAACATTCCTGGACTTCCCTGGTGATCCCTTGGTTAAGAGTCTGCCTGCCAATGCAGGGGACACAAGTTCGATCCCTGGTCTGGGAAGATTCCACATACCTCCTGGCAACTGGACCTGTACACCACAACGATTGAAGCCCTTGAGCTTTAGAGCCTGAACACCACAACCAGAGAGTAGCCCCTACTCGCTGCAACTAGAGAAACCCCATGCACAGCAATGAAGACCCAGCACAGTCAAAATAATTAATAATTTTTTTAAAAAAGAATAGAACAAGTTCTTAATTTCTTTACTCAACTGTGCCAATATCCAGACTGCCAGGATCACCTGGGTGAAGAGCTTCTAGAAGGAGTCCCCTCACCTCCATTCTAGAACATTTTACAACGTCAAATATTTTTAAAAGATCAACTAGTCCTTAAATAGAGCTTATCTTTTTCTATCCTATAATAATTATTTCTTATAGAAAAATATTACTGAGATAAGCATTTTCTTTTTTTGTCTTTGTTTTAAACAGATGTTGTTATCAAGGACACATTTCGACTTTTTTTAAGTTCCATGCCTAGTAATACATTTCCTGTGACAGTCCTTCAAAATTCGGTCAAGGTAACATATATTCGTGGTTGAACTCTGTGATGTGGGCTCAGGGTGCTCCCCGAGTGAATCCATGGAGCCCACTGGGCCTGTGCAGGGTTGTGTCAGGGTTTGGTCAGCCAAGGTGGGGAGGTGGGAGTTAGTGTCCACTCACCAGAGAGTGAGTAGGGAAACAATTTCCCAGGCCACTGCCCTTCCTGTGTGCCTTTCTGCTAGTCATTCAACACCTCCCTGCTTCTCCTCTTCAAGAAAATGTCTAGGATGCAGAGAGAAGAGAATAGAACCCTTCCCAGAGTTAAGAAAATGTTTCAGCATGTGGGAGACAGGAAAGCCCACAGGCAGTATGGCTGATGGACTGAAACCTCAATTATCTTTCACATAATTCAGAAAACTTGGATAGAGAGACTTACTAAGTAAAAAAAGACCTTCAAGCTGGGGGCTGGAGACCCTATGACAAGTCCTAGAAGGCATCCTTTTTTTTTTTTTGGCCATGATGCACAGCATTCAGGATCTTAGTTCCCCAATCAGGGATGAAAGTTTCCATATATGGGAAGCCTCTGCATATGAACCTGGAGAAGGAAATGGCAAGCCCGTCCAGTATTCTTGCCTGGAGAATCCCATGGACAGAGGAGCCTGGTGGGCTACAGTCCATGTGGTCGCAAAGAGTCAGACATGACTGAGCAACTAACACACACTNATCTTAGTTCCCCAACCAGGGATGAAAGTTTCCATATATGGGAAGCCTCTGCATATGAACCTGGAGACGGAAATGGCAAGCCCCTCCAGTATTCTTGCCTGGAGAATCCCATGGACAGAGGAGCCTGGTGGGCTACAGCCCATGTGGTCGCAAAGAGTCAGACATGACTGAGCAACTAACACACACTTCTGCATATGAATGATCACTCAGAAACCAGGGTTGTCTCTTCCCTGGTGCCCCGTGCCATCAAGGCAAAAGGTAGGGTGATAGTGGACATTGAGATGACCAGAAAATCCAATGCAGAAGGCCTGAGCATCCTTTCTGGCCTGTGGTTAGAAAAATGGACACCAAATGGAAAGGTCTGAGATTCTTGTGGAGGTGGTTCACCCATCCACTGTAGGCCTGAGAACCCCCTATTCTCCAGAGGCCAAGGCTGAGAAGGGTATAGAGCTGGCAGGAACAGGGCAGGAATGTCTCCCAGGCATCAGTTACCTGCATCCCCTCACTGGGTTCTATATGTGTTATAAATCTGTACAACCACACTCTCTGCCATGTGTCTCTAAATACAGGTAACCAATGAGCCTCCAAAAGGTTTACGTGCAAATATCAGACGAGCATTTACCGAAATGATGCCTTCATTTTTTGAAGAAAATATACTTGGAAGAAAATGGAGACAAATAATATTCGGCATTTGTTTCTTCCATGCAATTATTCAGGTACACTCAATTTGCTAATTTTGTAAATATAGACAAGGAGAAGTGTATTAGGTTAAAAATCAATAAGGGGCTTCTATGGTGGCTCAGATGGTAAAGGATCTGCCTGCAACGCAGACAACCTAGGTTCGATCCCTGGGACAGGAAGATCCCCTGGAGAAGGGAATGGCTACCTGCTTCAGTATTCTTGCCTGGAGAATTCCATGGACAGAGGAGCTTGGTGGACTACGGTCCATGGAGTTGCAAAGAGTTGGATATGGCCAAGTGACAAAAAGTAAGAATTAAAAGCTTACAAATGACATTGTGAAATGCTGAGGTCTTTGTTCTATCTGAACCCAAGTTGTTTTAACTCAGTCCCTAGACTTCCCTTGTAGCTCAGATAAAGAATCTGTCTGCAGTGTAGGAGACCCGGGTTCTATCCTTTGGTCAGAATGCTCACTTGGAGAAAGAAATGGCTACCCACTCCAGTATTCTTGCCTGGAGAATTCCATGGACAGAGTAGTCTAGCAGACTACAGTCCATGGGGTCACAAAGAGTCGTACATGACTGAGCAACTAACATGCACATTTTCTGATTTCTGTATGACCCTTGCCTCTGTACCTCACAGCTTTGCCTCCCAGCTCTGCTCTGACCTAAGGAGTCACATCACCTGGACGAATGCTGTAGGTCAAATTCAAAAGCATGAAGTCTCCTCAGCTGTGCTTCACTCACAAAATCTGCTTCCCTTCCAGACTATACTCCTGAAATTGATGGTCCCATTTTTATAATCACCTACAGTCAGAATTTCAGGACTGTTTTTATCCTTCCTCCTTTACACATATATATCATGTTGGTCAGCAAGTCTGCATTTTTTATTACAGTAATTTCACTCTCACCTTTTTCTGTTTGAGTGGGCTTACCACCCTTAATGGCTTGCCTCCAAGACTTCCCTGGTGGCTTAGACAGTAAAGCATCTGTCTACAATGCAGGAGACCTGGGTTCCATTCCTGGGTCGGGAAGACCCCCTGGAGAAGGAAATGGCAATCCACTCCAGTACTATTGCCTGGAAAATCCCATGGACAGAGGAGCCTGGTAGGCTACAGTCCATGGGGTGGCAAATAGTCGGACGTGACTAAGCAACTTCACTTTCACCACTCTTAATGGCTTCCTCCCTGTGATTAGATCCCAAGTCTCCTGACCAGTGACCTTCAACTCAGCACTACTTTCTCCTTCCCTCTGTTCAAACTCACTGCCCTGATCTGATGTCCATTCTGTGGCCTTGTACAGGAACTCTGACTTTAGCTTTGTATCCCTGTCTTGATTAAGTAAGCTGCCTTGTTTTCAAATGTATTTGGTCTGCCAAGAAAGAATTAGTAGAGAAAAAAACAAAAATTAAATATGCAAGATGTGGAATAAATAAGTAAACAAGACCCTAGAGAAAATCAAAGACTCTGGGATTAGAGCATCTATGTGGGAGGCCTTTGTCCTACTACAAAAGCATCTGAGATGTAGGAAGTGGTTTAAGACTTAGGGAAATTTTGAAATCAAGAGGAGCAAACAGAGTACAATTGCATTATATGGGAACAACCTAAGTGTCCCTCAAAGATGAATGGATAAAAATGATTTTATATATATATATATATATATATATATACACACACATACATACACACATACATACAATGGAATACTAATCAGCCATTAAAAAGAATAAAAATTTGCCATTTGCAGCAACATAGATGGACTTGGAGGGCCATTATGCTAAGTCAAATAAGTCAGAGACAGACAAATACTGTATAACATCACTTATACGTGGAATATAAGAAATGCAACAAACTAGTGAATATAACACAAAAAAAGCAGACCCACAGATATAGAAAACAAACTACTGGTTACAGGTGGGAGGCTACATAGGGGTGGAGATGTGTATAAGAGACAGGTGCACATCATTTGGATAAAACAGGGAAGCAAAAGATGGGAGAACTGGCAGGAAGTGAACTGGAGATGAACAACAGACCGGTTCCAAATAGGAAAAGGAGTACGTCAAGGCTGTATATTGTCACCCTGCTTATTTAACTTATATGCAGAGTACATCATGAGAAATGCTGGGCTGGAAGAAGCACAAATTGGAATCAAGATTGCCAGGAGAAATACAATAACCTCAGATATGCAGATGA
>SJYA01001691.1:2226567-2308234 GCA_006410615.1 Neotragus moschatus | reverse complement strand
AAAAAAAAAAAAAAGACTGACCAGAGGTGCTTCAACAGGAAATGAAAGATAGATGCCAGTTAGCACATTGCTATCCTGGAAAAAATAAACTACAAAGATCCAAGCACAAATAGCTTTCTCTCAACCAACCATCTCAGCTTGAAAGAGAATGAAAAAAACAAATCTTGACATAATAAGAGATGGAGATGAGCAGATGAATATTTAAAAGATTCAGAAGCTGACAACATCAGTATCATAGGTAAAATTCTTCTTGGAGCACTATAGAGGTAAATAAGAAATTGTAGCAATGGGTCTGGAATTTTTCCAAGGAATCGTATCAGCAGTGGGCTTCCCTGGTGTCTCAGGTATAAAGAATCTACCCTCAGTGCAGAAGATGCAGGGTCAATCCCTGGGTAGGGAAGATCCCCTGGAGAAGGAAATGGCAACTCACTCCAGTATTCTTGCCTGGGAAATTCATGAACAGAGAAGCCTGGCAGGCTACAGTTCATGGGGTCACAAGAGTCAGACATGACTTAGCAACTAAACCACCACATCAGTAATACAATCATTACAACACAGAATAACTATCTTTCCTATTTGTAATGTTGGGGTGACAATGGAGCATAACTTCTCTGTGGAAGGAGAGATGGGATACCCCATATTATAATTTCTGTGAGGTAAATTGTCTCTTGCATCTTGGATCTATCCTTTCCTCCTTGTACATCAATAATGTATAAGGTATGTATACATTTTGAATGCCTTGTAAATATTTTGGTTCCATTTAGCTTACTGGCCCCCCAAAAATCAGTCTTTGATGCAAAGTAGCTATGTTTTACAATACTACAGTCAATGATGGGATAAGGCCAAAAGTCAACATTTCAATATTTTTTAAACAAAGAAAAAAAAACAGGAAGAAAGAAGAAATATGTAAACAGAGCTCAGTAGCTTTAGTTTCAATTATTTGGGAAAGGCAAAATAATTGGAGGAAAGTACATTTACCTCCTTGGGCTTCTCTGGTGGCTCAATGGTAAAGAATCCACCTGCCAATGCAGGAGACAAGGGTTCCATCCCTGGGTCAGGAAGATCCCTTGAAAGAAAAAATGGCAACCCACTATAGTATTTTCTTGCCTGAGAAACCTCATGAACAGAAGAGCCTGGCAGGCTACAGTTCAGGTGGGGGTCACAAAAGAGTTGGACACAACTTATCAACTAAACAACAACATATACTAGTCTTCTTTCTGCTTTTTAAAAATTGACTTTTATTATCTTTAGGGATAGGTTAGTGGAAAGATACTCAATGTGTCAAATATGTAAATAAATAAACCTATTAGAATGTTGGTATGCATATCAGTTAAAAACAAACAACGTTTTAAAATGCAAACTCCTTTTCAGGTGAAATTACCTATGGTGGAAGAGTTACGGATACCTGGGATCAAAGATGCCTTCGTACTGTCTTGAAAAGATTTTTTTCTCCTGAAACATTACAAGATGGTTATAAATATTCTGAATCAGGTGAGTGACTTTTCAATACTATGGAAAAAGACCTTTTCCAAGAAGTCATTAACAGCATCCTCAGTTTTCCATCCAGAAGCTGTCTGTGTCCAGTCCCCCATACTCACCATCCCCATGCTTTGTTCCTTTTTCAGTTGCTAAGTCATGTCTGACTCTTTGCAACCCCAGGGACTGCAGCATGCCAGGCTTCCTTGTCCTTCACTATCTCAAACTCATGACCATTGAATCAGTGATGCCATCCAACCATCTCTTTCTCTATTGCCCCCTTCTCCTCATGCCCTCCATCTTTTCCAGCATCGGACTCTTTTCCAATGAGTTGGCTCTGTGCATCAGGTGGCCAAAGTATTGTAGCTTCAGCATCAGTCCTTCCAATGAATATTCAGAGTTGATTTCTTTCAGGATTGACTGGTTTGAGCTCATTGCTGTGCAAGGAACTCTCAAGAGTCTTCTCCAGCACCATAGTTCAAAAGCACCAATTCTTCGGTCCAATTCTCATGTCCATAGATGACTACTGGAAAAACCATATCCTTGACTATGTGGAACTTTGTTGGCAAAGTGATGTTTCTGCTGTTTAATATGCTACCCAGGATTGTCATAGCTTCAGCTTTGGTTGCAAGAGTACAAAGATATCTATTGTGTGATAACCATTTTTAACTATTTCTGGTCTAAAGTAGATTGTATTCTGTCTAAATGTGTTTTCAAAGTTCTATCACTTCAGAGCACACCTTTCAGCAGCACATCCCTGAATTCTTAGAATCTTGGAATGTTCTGCAGGTGACACCTTAAAAGGTTAGGACACTGATAGATGCTAAAGGCCTCCAGAAAATGTGAAGGAATTTGACACAGCAATGAAAGCTAGGGGGCTTGCAAAAAACCATCCCTGTTTCTCAACGATGCAGCTGATGATAGCCACCATCTGAACAGACAGAGAAGCACCAAACCTGGCGGTGCTCAAAGGTCATCTATTTAAGACATATTTGCCTTCTGTGTTTTCAATAACAGGTATCTATTTTGCTCCCTTGGCTGACAGCCTGCAAGAGTTTAAAGACTACATTGAAAACCTGCCTTTGATAGATGACCCAGAAATATTTGGAATGCATGAAAATGCCAACCTAGTTTATCAGGTATGTGGCCTTTCAACTTAAATGCATATTCATATTGTGTATATAAACCTGAAACATCCATAATCATCTCACTGGTTGTTTAAATTATAATCTTCTCAAATAAAGAAAATAAATGTTTCACCTCAGCTTCAGCATTTGGTTCCAATTTAGCCGCCTGTTGTCTCTGGATCTTTCATAGAATCCTAAGATAGTTAGGTATCTTCTTGTCACTGACCACCTCCTCACCTTCCAGCCTCTGCCTGGTCCATAATCTACCTGCTAGTCTTCCATCATATGAGGATTTGGATGGTAATCCAGACAGTCCTTTCTCTTTTTCTCTTATCTCTCCATTCTGGGGATATTTATATCATATTATACAAGGATTCATGGATCCACAGATGAATAGGTTATAAAAGTACAATAGCAAATATCCAAGGCAGATAAATCAAACCCTGCTCTTCAAAAGCACGGATCATTGATTTTGCTATTTGCAACAGCAGATTGGACTTGAAGGGCATTACGCTGAGTGAAATAAGTCAGACAGAGAGAGAGAAATATTGTGTGATATCACTTATATGTGGAATCCAAAAAATACGACAAACTTGTGAAGATAACAAAAAAGAAGCAGACTCACAGATACAGAAAACAGACTAGTGGTTACCAGCGAGGAAAGGAAAGAGTGGGGGGCAAAACAGGGGTAAGAGACTGAGAAGTATAGACCAGCGTGTATAAAATTAGAAAGCTATAAGGGCATATTGTACAGCACAAGTAGGAAATATTTTATGATAACTATAAAGGTTATATGGTATATAACCTTTAAAAATTGTGAATCACTCTGCTGCACACCTGTAACATATAATATTATACATCAACTATATCTCAATTTTTTGACTCAACAATTTTTAAGAATTTATTGAAGTGTAGTTGATTTACAATGTTAATTTCTTCTGTATAGCAGTGACTCAGTTATACATATATATATATATGTATTATTTTTCATATTCTTTTCCATTATGGTTTGTCACAGGATATTGAATATAGTTTCCTGGCTATTGTATCTTAATTAAAAAAAATAATTTAAAAATTTTTTAATGAAAGCACAGTTCGTCAAGGTCTTAGGACCAGATCACTAAAATCATGGCATCTGGTCCCATCACTTCATGGCAAATAGAAGACAAAAAAGTGGAAGCNGATATTGAATATAGTTTCCTGGCTATTGTATCTTAATTTAAAAAAATAATTTAAAATTTTTTAAATGAAAGCACAGTTCGTCAAGGTCTTAGGACCAGATCACTAAAATCATGGCATCTGGTCCCATCACTTCATGGCAAATAGAAGACAAAAAAGTGGAAGCATGACAGATTTTACTTTCTTGGACTCCAAAATCGCTGCAGACAGTGACTACAGCCATGAAATTAAAAAACACTTGCTCCTTGGAAGAAAAGCTATGAAAAACTAGACAACATAGTAAAAAGTAGAGACATCACTTTGCCAACAAAGATCCATATATTCAGAGCTATAGTCTTCCAGTAGTCATGTATGTATGTGAGAGCTGGGCCATAACGAAGGCTGAGAATTCATGCTTTTGAATTGTGGTGCTAGAGAAGAGTCTTGAGAGTCCTTTGGACTGCAAGGAGATCAACTAAGTCAATCTCAAAGGAAATCAGTCCTGTATATTCACTGAAAGGACTAATTCTGAGGCTCCAATACTTTGGCCACCTGATGAGAAGAGCTGACTCACTGGAAAAGACCCTGATTCTGGGAAAGATTGAGGGGAAAAGGATAAGGGAGCAGCAGAGGATGAAATGGTTATATAGTGTCATCAATTCAATGGTGACATGAACTTGAGCAAACTGGGAAATAGTGGAGGACAGAGGAGCCTGTCATGCTACAGGCCATGGGGTTGCAGAATTGGACATGACTTAGCAACAGAATAACAACAACCTGACCACAGCGGTAGGTCCGAAGAGCAAAATGGATAATTTTACTCCTCCAAGACCCTCTGATGCCATGCCATTACTTAAGGGTAGTCCAAGCTCCTCAGCATGGCACTCAAGAGTCCCCCATGACTGGTCCCTTCCATATTCTTCCAGTTTTATTACCTATCATGTTCTGGAATCTTTAGGTGAACCAAAGCCATGAAAAGAGGTATGTCCCTGGGGCCCTGGAATATTCTAAATGTTGGAGACCACGTTGGCCTCATGAAGCTGAAGGGAATCACCTTTCTTTGCGATTTAAATTTTGTCTCTACAAATAAGAGACAAATTAGAGGATAAAATCAGCCTAGCTATCAAGGAACATGTACAAAACAACTGTGGAACTTCTCAGTGATCCAAAACCTATGTCATGCTCTCTGCCCTAAAAATTGGTTTGCTATTCAGTGAAGGGCTTCCCTGGTGGCTCAGATGGTAAAAGAATCTGCCTGCAATGCGGGAGACCTGGATTCGATTACTGGGTTGGGACAATCCCCTGGAGGAGAGCATGGCAACCCACTCCAGTACTTTTGCCTGGAGAATCCCCATGGACAGAGGGGCCTGGGCTAGAGTCCATGGGTCGCAAAGAGTTGGGCACGACTGAACAACTAAGCACAGCACATTCAGTCAAGAGTTGGAATATCTCATTTTTCCTGATTCTACTTTCAGGAGGAAAAAGAGGTGGCCAAACCTAGTGTTAATATTCAGTCATCTGACTGTTTGCTCTAGAGTGGGTAGATACGGACGTAAGAGAAGAGAGAGAAGAGTGTGGAAATGATAGACTTACTGCATTCAATGAGAAGTCAGGACTTTGGGGAGGAGCAGCGTTCTTGGCAATGTATACCTGTGAATGTAGTTTTTTGTGATTTCCATCAGTTCTGAATGACTGAGAATGAGTAGGCATGTGGTGAGGTCCCAGGTATATTTTTCTGTCCAGCCTCCCTTCCTTCATTTTTCTGGCACAGTGCACACGTGACTCCTACCTCTTTCCTTTGGGACAACTTCCACTTTCTCAGTCTATTAGATTCTGGTAAAACCTCCAACCACTCTTTGCCTTCACAGAGGTGGGCATGTGACCCAGGCATCACAGCATCACCCAGTTACTGGACCTGGTCCAAGGAGCAGGCCCATGGCCCATGCTAGGAGAATGAGAGTCCTTTCCTGAGACATGATATATAGATGCTGGACTGGGAGAGGGCTCCTTCCTCTGGAATGACTGACTAAGATGCTGCATATCTGCACCATTCTGTGCCCTTCTCCCTGATGCCCTGACTCCTTCTCCCTACCACATGAAGAAGGTCATCCTCCACAGGAAAGAATGAGAGAAACAACCAGACATGAACAGGAGAGAGAATGCTAGACCCATCCATGCCTGAAACCCACATGACTTGAGTTCTCTTCTTCCCCGCTATATATGCCAACATATCCCTTCTTTTTGCTTTAGTTGATTTAGGTTAGATAATTCTGTCTCATCAATAGAGTCTTAATTCAAAAAATATCAGTGATTCCTTCCTCGGCTCAGCAAACCTGCACTTACAAAGGTACATACTAGAGACCAGTAAAGAAAGCTGGGCCTGGCTGTTCTAAATGTTTCAAGACTTTTGACTAACCAAGAAGTCAAGAACTAAAACAGTGTATGTGTTCAGTCATGTCTGACACTTCGTGGCCCCATGGACTGTAGCTCACCAGGCTTCCCTGTCCATGGAATTCTCCAGGCAAGAGTACTGGAATGGTTTGCTATTTCCTCCTCCTGGGGATCTTCCCAACCTAGGAATCGAACCCACATCTCTTGCATTTTCTGCACTGGCAGGTGGATTCTTTCCCACTAGCAACACCTGGGAAGCACAAACTAAAACGGAAAAGTCACTATTAAATGGTTGGCACTGAGCAAGGAAATCAAACTATTTAACTATAGCATTAAGTAAATAATATTACAGTTGTTTAAGACTTAATGAATACATCAAAAGTAATGTTTGAAAGAAGATCTGTCATGTAAAATATAATTTTTACAATCAAGATCTGTAATTCTAGGTTCTGAATTCTTTTCTTGGGTAAGTGAATGATGAGTGTTATGACCAATTGGAATCTCTAAGAGATTCCAACAAATATACATGAGAAGTTACCATGTTTCTGAATAGAGGAAAAATATAGAAAAATTAACACTATTTAACTGATCTTGGAATAGGAATTTCTAAGCATAAAATCAAAGGAAAAATAAATCACATTAGAAAGAGCCAGTGGGGACTTCCCTGGTAGTCAGATGGCTAATTCAGGGGTGGGGTGGGTAAACTAAAGTTATAAATATTTCTTGAAACCAAAATCATGAATAATTTTTCTTTTTGCTTTTCTGTGTTTTCTAAATTTTTAATAATGTTCTATAATACTTTTCTAATTGAGGTAACATTATTTAAATAAAAGTATGTTCTAACACTGAATTCTCATTATTTCTTCCTCACTTTCATAACTGCCTTTTAAAGAATTAGCCAAAAATTGTTTAACCATTTTTTATTGTGGTAAAACATATAACATAAAATTTATCATTTTAACCATTTTAAAAAAATATGATTAAATGATAGTTTCATTAAAGTGTTATTCAACCAGAAATGTTTTAACTATAACACCACAGATGAAATACTATGCATTTCCAATGAGCATATTTTACCAACTCTGTCTTCAACATAAAAAAATAAAATGTCCTTGGTTTTGGCAACAGCTATTATTTCTATAATAAACTGTATGTGCTGCAAAATTATTTTTTGGAAAATTTGGGTCCTCACTGCTCTGTTTCTTCTCGCCGTTATAGTACAAAGAGACCAACACTTTGATCAACACTATACTTGAGGTTCAACCAAGGTCCTCTTCTGGTGGAGAGGGAAAGAGCAATGATGAAATTGTCCAAGAACTTGTTGCTTCTGTCCGGACTAGAGTTCCAGGTAGTAAATAATTGTTGGCTTATGTGGGTAATGGGACTTTTAGGAATAAACTCAGAAAGCTGAGTGATAGGCAGGTGTCCAAATCTGCTTATTATGTAGAATTTTTTCTTTATGTAGAGGGAGAGCTCTTTCCATGTAGAGGCCTCTATTTATAGATTAGAAGCCTGCAGCCCCTGAAGCCTGCAGCCCCTTGACATCTCAGCTGCCAGAAGCATGAAGAGAAAGTTGGTTTCTAGCCCAATATAACTTTAAACAGACTTTTTTCTGAGCTTCCTAATGTCTCTAGATCTGTACTGTCCAAGACAGTAGCCACTAGCCACATGTGGCTATTTAAACTTTAAAATTCATTTCCTCAGTTGCACTAGTCACATTTTAAGTGCTGCCATATTGGACAATGCAGATGGAGAACATTTCCATCATCATAAAATATTCTATTGGAGAGCCCCGCTCTAGAATCCATTTCACTTTTTTTCTCCAACAAGAGAAGTGCATGCATATATGCTAAGTCATTTCAGTTATGTCCGTCTCTTTGCGACCCTGTGGACTGTAGCCCGCCAGGCTCCTCTGTCCATAGGATTCTCCAGGCAAGAACACTGGAGTGGTTACCATACCCTCCTCCAGGGGATCTTCCTGACTCAGGGATCAAAGCTGCATCTCTTATGTCTCCTGCATTGGCAGGCAGGCCCTTTACCACTAATGCCACCTGGGAACTGAGAAGTAGAAAAGAATAATTTATTATTTCACTTCATTTTCTGGTGAGCTAAGGAATCTCCCTGAATGATCACAGAGATCCACTTTCACACTTTTCTTAGAGTGACTATAGATTTAGATGTCTTAATCTATTGTTCATGGTTGGAAATGTCATTATAGGAAAAAGAAAGATGAGGCAGAAAAAAAATGAGTGACTATAAAAGTAAACTGTGATTCTGTCTCTATTCACAATACTCTGATACCGAGTGTATGGGTTACCCCCCCCACACACACACACACACACACACACATCAAGAAATTCTCAAACTCTCTGGACACCAACTGGATGTCCTACAACTCAGTTATGACATTAACTATCCAGATTTGGCACAAATCCCACAGGTTAAAGGCTCAGTCCCATAAGACTGTCTGCACTTTAAAGGTCAACTGCAAGTCCTCAGGTTGTGACCTTTATTTCTGACCAACCAGCCACAGATCAAGGATTCTCACAAGCCCCTTTTCGCGTTCAGTAATTTTCTAGACTGGTTCACAGGACTCAGGGAAACAGTTAATTGCATTTACCAGATTATTTTAAAGGATATTATAAAGGATAAAGATAAGCAACAAGATAAAGAGATGCATAAGACAGGGTCCAGAAGAGTCCCAAGGACAGGAGATTTTGTCCCTGAGGAGTCGGGGTGCACCACCCTCCTGGCACATGGATGTGTTCACCAATCCAGAAACTCTCCAAACCCCTTCAGTTAGGTTTTTATGGAAGCTTCCATACATGGGCATGATTGGTTAAATCACTGGCCTTTAATAAGTAACTAAACCTCCAGCCCCTCCCCTCTCCCAGGAGCTCAGAGAGTAAAGCCAGAGTGTCCAAATCTCTAATCACGTGGTTAGTTTGCCTGACAACCAGCCCCTCATCTTTAGGGTCAGTACCAGAGTCACCTCCGTAACATAAACTCAGGTGTGGCTGAAAAGGGCTTGTTATCAATAATAAAAGATGCCCCTTTCACCTTTATTGATCAAGAGCTATTTCAGGAGTTGGGATCAAAACCCAATAATTATATAGAAGACGCTCCTATCACTCTTATCAATGAGGAAATTATAAGGGTTTTAGGCACTCTGGCCAGAAGATGGAGACAAAGACCAAAATGCATGTTTCTTATTACATCATAGTAGCACACCCAGGTGGTGCAGCGGTCAAGAATCCACCTGCCAGTGCAGAAGACTCAGGTTCAATCTGTGGGTCGGGACGACCCCTGGAGTAAGAAATGGCAATCCACTCCAGTATTCTTGCATGAAAAACTCAATTTCAGAGGAGGCTGGGGGACTACGGTCTGTGGGGTCACAAAGAATTGGCCACAACTGAGCGTGCACGCACACAGTCACACTAAGCTTTACCAATATTCTTGAAGTGAAAGTCGCTCAGTTGTGTCCAACTTTGGGGGACCCCATGGACTGTAACCTCTGTCCATGGAATTCTCCAGGCAAGAATACTGGAGTGGGTAGCCATTCCCTTCTCCAGGGGAACTTCTCGACCCTGGAATCAAACCCAGATCTCCCACATTGCAGGCAGATTCTTTACCATCCGAGCCACCAGCGAATCCCCCCCAATACTCTAAAGGCCCCCCCAAAAGAAGACCTATGTGACCTCAGATGCCAGTTATGTTCCTCCTAAAACAAAAGAACCTCTTCTTGAGTAGAGCGTTCTGTAGATATCAAAGCAACTGAATTATTTTAGAAAGCATTTTTTAATAAACATGAGATGGAGAGCTGGGTAGAAAAAGGGATGAAGATGGATGGATGGATGGGTAAATGGATGAATAGATGAACAGAGAGTAAAGGTTCTTGTTTCATAGAGTTCCATTGACACCTAGGAGGTGTTTCTCTCCACGCTTCATGAAGTTTGTACTTTTACTGTGAAATGATAAGCAGTGCCATCTGTTGAGACTGAGGGGGCAGGGGTGCAGTTGGCTCAACAAGAGAACTGAGATTCAGTATAGCCCAAGGAGACAGACAGCAGGAGAAGAGCAGGGGCCTGTAACCACAGCCTTGTGGACCCAAGAGCTTGCACTGACCCACCCTGCTATGTGATTTCCCTACAGCAGCCAAAACGAGTGGTTAGAAGGAACTTAATGTACATAGCTCAGAACCACTCATCTTCTCATGCTTTGCTCAGGTATGTCAGGACAATGCAGGGCCTTCTTTGTTCAGAGCTTCTATGAGCCCCCACTGGGTGGATTATAGGAAAAGAGAAGGGCGCAGTTTTTCATGCAGTTTGAACCATGGACTCATTTCAGAACCCAGCCAGTCCCTTTGAACAGCAGTGAGATAAATGCCAAGTCTCTTCTCTCTCAGGGGGTGTCCTGCTCCCAGCCCTTCCGCTCCTAGATGCCTAGATGCAACATGGAGGGCTTCCCCAGCAGCTCAGTGGTAAAGAATCTACCTGCAAAGCAGGAGACACAGAAACGTGGGTTCAATCCCTGGGTCAGGAAGATGCCCTGGAGAAGGAAATGGCACCCCACTTCAGTAATCTTGTCCAGAAAATCCCATGGACAGAGGAGCCGGGTGGGCTAAAGTTCACGGGGCCACAAAAAGAGTCAGGTAAGACCGAGTGACTAGATGCAACGTGGGTGTGCAGGGGAGAGTGAGGCTTATGTACACAAGGCAGAGGAGACAGCTTGAGACCCCTGGCACCTCTGGTCTCAGGGATGTCCCTTGTCTACCATGTAGCATTTGCCCTTGAAGTATGCACAGCCTGACTCCTGTTCAACCTGGGCCCAGGGACTAGAGAAGTTGGCTTTAAGAAAGCTTAAGATAAGTGCAGTGTTATAAGGAAAGAAATCAATGGTAATCCATCTGATGAATCTGCCGTGTGTATTTCAGAAATTTTGGAGATGGAAAACGCTTCTGAGAGCCTTTTCGTCAAGGATCCTCAAGGACGCCTTAACTCCTTGACCACTGTTCTCGGACAGGAAGTGGACCGGTTTAACAATCTGCTGAGGCTAATACACGTATGAGTGCTCACTGCCGTCCTTGCTCTTGGGGATCAAAGTGTTGTGGAGCGTGTATAACAATGTGAAGTTTCCATTCCCATCGCTTGAACATTTCCATGTAGATGTGCTAACAACCCTTCAAGCCCAACTTGTCTAAACCTTAATTCACCCTCCTCTCACTAGTTTGTGTTCCCTTTCTCTAATAATGGCTTATGACTGCAGGGCATCGCAAACCCTTCATTATCCTAACTTGCACCCTTAGAATTTGATTGACGCTTCAGGAATTTGAGCAGGGACCTAAGCACTCGGTTAAGAGAGATTCAGATTCAGTGCTTATTCCCAGTGGCTGCTTGCGTGCTGAGTCGCTTCAGTCCTGTCCTAGTCTGTGGGACCCCACGGACTGTAACCTACCAGACTCCTCTTTCCATGAGATTCTCCAGGCAAGAACCCTGGAGTAGGTTGCCGTGCCCTCCTCCAGGGGATCTTCCTGATCCAGGGATAGAATCTACGTCTCTTATGTCTAACCTGCATTGAGAGGAGGGTTCTTTACCACTAGCACCACCTGTGAAGCCCAGTGTCTAGTTAGCATTTAATACCATAGTCTTTGTGAAGACTATGAAAACCAAGTTTCTCTAAGTATGGGCCATAAAACACCTGCATTACGATCCACTATGCTGTGTGTTCCAAGTATAAATTCCCTGATTCCACTCCAGACCTACAGAGTGAGGATTCTTGAGTAATTCCTGCAAATGTGAATTTTAAATGAACACCTCTAGAAGACGTCATTGCAACTAAAAGTTGAGAATAACTATTTAAACTTTTGCCTTATGCTCAGGAATACTTTCCGAAGGCCCGTGACTTTGTAATGANCCAAGTATAAATTCCCTGATTCCACTCCAGACCTACAGAGTGAGGATTCTTGAGTAATTCCTGCAAATGTGAATTTTAAATGAACACCTCTAGAAGACGTCATTGCAACTAAAAGTTGAGAATAACTATTTAAACTTTTGCCTTATGCTCAGGAATACTTTCCGAAGGCCCGTGACTTTGTAATGAGGCCTACAGGACTTCCTGGGTTCTCTGTGTATGACTTTAATCAGGGAAACAGAGACTGACTATTGAGCAGTAACAGGGGAAGTTTTACTGCCAAGCAGGGAACCAAACACCTGGCACAGGATTAAGGCTCAGTGATAAGGCTGGAGAGGACAGCCACAGTAGATTTTTTTTTTTTAAGTGAATGAACTTTATTTTTATTTTTGGCTGTGTTGTGTCTTTGTTGCTGCTTGTGGGCTTTCTCTAGTTGTAATGCATGGGCTTCTCATCATGACGGCTTCTGGTGTAGAGCATGGGCTGGACACATGGGCTTCAGTAGTTGTGGCACGTGGGCTCAGTAGTTTCAGTTCCTGGGCTCTACAGCACAAGCTCAGTAGTTGTGGCTGACAGGTTTAGTTTCCCTGTGGCATGTGGGATCTTCCCAGACCAGGGATTGAACCCATGTCCTCTGCATTGGCAGGTAGATTCTTAACCACTGGCCCACCAGGGAAGCACTGGAGTAGATCTTTTAAAGACTCACTATTCCCTATTAGGAAATCAAGTCTCCAAATGTTTCTGGTTGTCTGACAATACCCAGGCTCGTGGGATAGGGGTAAGGGGAAACTCAGTTCAGTTCAGTCGCTCAGTCGTGTCTGACTCTTTGCAACTCCATGAATCGCAGCACGCCAGGCCTCCCTGTCCATCACCAACTCCCGGAGTTCACTCAGACTCACGTCCATCAAGTCAGTGATGCCATCCAGCCANACTCCCAAGACAAGCTCCCGATTACCAGTAACTGGATGGCCACCACCTAAATTAGTCTGATCTGTAGAAATATATTTTACATCAATACTGCTTATTTCTTTAGATACTTACAGTAACTTTCTCATTCATGCGGAGGCAATATTTGTTGTCTAGTCATTAAGTCATGTCTGAATCTGTGCAACCCCATGGACTGTAGCCTGCCAGGCTCCTCTCTCCATGGGATTCTCCAGGCAAGGATACTGGAGTGGGTTGCCATTCCCTCCTCCAGGGGATCTTCCCAACCCAGGGACTGAGCCCAGGTCTCCCACATTGGCAGGCGAATTCGCTACCGCTGAGCCACCAGAGGAGGCAGTGTAGCAAGAGGTTGAAAACCAGAGTTTCAGCATCAGGCAGGCCTGGGTAAATTCTGCCTTCCCCTCCCCAGCTGTGTGTGCTAGAGCAATGATTACCATGTCTGCACCTCAGTGTTCACGTTTGCAAAACAGGGCTCGGGCCACCAACTTCAGACTTGTAGTGCATTGTCAATGAAAGTGCAGGTGTCACGTGACCACCGTGTAGTGCACTCACGGTGTATAACTATTATCAGAGGTTAAACCTTCCTGCCTCATTCACTCAGCTGTCTCCTAGCAGAACTGATATGCTAACTTCACACATCATGTAACTGTAACTACATTACATCACCAGTAGGAATGCACTAAGGAAGCAGTTCAGGCTCTTTGCTTACACGGTTTACTCCCTCTAGAGTAGAGATTCTTGAAGTGTGATCCCCAGACCAGCAGCATCAGCATCACCTGGGCACTTATCAGAAATGAACTTATTTGCAAAACAGAAAACAGACCCACAGATGTAGAAAGGAAACTATGGTTACCAAAGTGGGGAGAGGGGAGGAGGGATAAATTAAGAGGTTGGGATTAAGACATATACACTGCTATATGTAAAACAGATTAGCAATAAAGACCTACTGTGTGGCANTCACCTGGGCACTTATCAGAAATGAACTTATTTGCAAAACAGAAAACAGACCCACAGATGTAGAAAGGAAACTATGGTTACCAAAGTGGGGAGAGGGGAGGAGGGATAAATTAAGAGGTTGGGATTAAGACATATACACTGCTATATGTAAAACAGATTAGCAATAAAGACCTACTGTGTGGCACAGGGAACTATACTCAGCATTTTGTAATGATCTGTAAGGGAAAAGAATCTGAAAAAGAATATATATATACAAGTCTATGAGGCTTCCTCAATGGCTCAGCGGGTAAAAAATGCAGGTTTGATCCCTGAGTCAGGAAGATCCCGTGGAGGAGGAAATGGCATCCCACTCCAGTATTCTTGTCTGGAAAACTCCATGGACAGAGGAGCCTGGTGGGCTACTGTCCAAAGGGTCACAAAGAGTTGGACACAACTGAGTACCTAAACACATACACATATACAAGTAGATACACACATGTACATATACATATATGTATAACTGAATTGCTGTGCCTGAAACTAACACAACATACCTAAATTAAAAAAAAAAAAAAGGAAAGTAAATTACCATTTATTTATGGGTCCCAAGGACCCATTCCAGACAGAATCAGAAACTCTGGACTGGGATCCAGAAATCCATATTTTATTAAGTCCTCCAGGGGGTTCTTAGCCCCTCAAGTTTGAGAACCCCTACTCTAGAATATCTCAACCCAGATTGCAGGTTAGAATCATCTTTGGAGCTTTAAAAACATCCTGATGCCCAGACCACATCAAGATGCATCAGAATCACCCCAATGACATCAGTCTTCTGCTTGTTAAAGCTCCCTGGGTACTTCCAGCATACAGCCAGGGCTGAGACTCACTGCTGCCCATCCGAGCTGCCTGCCTCCAATGTGCTGAGATATTAATGGGGCAGGGGAGCCTCCAGAGCACCTCTCCATCCCAGTGGGGTTTATAAATGTCATTTTCTATGTGTGCTACGACATCAAAGACCTGTTCCAGATTGCTTTTGCTAAGAATGTGTTCACTAGCAGGTCAGTGTAGATGGGGTAAGTGACTTTTAGTGACTTTCCTTAAAATATCATAGTATTAATAGGAATTTCTCCTGGGTAATTTAATCAGTATCCACCCCACTCAGATCTGCTTGATCTAGTCTTTGCTCTGATTAGCAAAAATGCACAAAGGTAAGATTAATCCTATATTCATGGATTACTCTACACAATATTGTAATTCCCCATGCCTCTTAATTGCCTGTATCTTAAAATGACAGTGAAGGAGTTTATGCCTTTAAGAACATTTGTTTTAGCATCAAAATTTTTTTATCTTAAAGTATTAACATGTAAAAATAGGGAGGCAATCAATTTAGAAATGCGTTCGCTGTTATTTTGAGACATTTCTTAGCCAGGAGAGTGTCGCAGGCCCAGGTCAGGAATAATGAGTCTGCAGGAGGGCAGAACAATACCCACATAAAAGCGTTCATCCAGGCCATCCTGGATGTTGGCCCTGCTCTGTGCCTATCTGTCACATAGGCCAACTGATAGACAGAAGTTCACAGTAACTACTGGTGTCTCTGCCCTCCAGCCACACAGTACACACATGTCTCCACATGGGTCATGTACACTGAGCCATACTGATGCCTGGGAATCTCTGCCTCCTGTGGAGACTTCAGATTGTATAGTCAGCCATCTCTTGGTCCTCCCAGAAAACACAGCAAGAGACTGTTAGACAGCTTGAGTTCTGTTACCAACAACAGGGCCACTGTCAGCCCAGTGCCACCTTCATGCCATTTAGGAAAAGGCACCCCTCTTGGAGGTGTGTGCAGATGACTCCTACACACAGCCTGACGAGCGCAAGGCAGGATGGTTTCAGCCTCTACTCAGGCAAACCTGTACAAGTGTATATGGCAGCCCCGATAACAGGAAGGCCCACTGCACCATGCTGTACCCATGGGACAAACTACAAGATGCTAGAAAGTAAAGTCCAACCAAAAAGAGCTTATCATCCTTTGATTCACTATAAAACATACCACTTAAAACCACACTGCTTAGTCCTCTGTCTGCAGGTGTGAAGCTCCAATTGTAAAAAGATCTAGGGCCCCAGGACTGGCCAGATTCACTCAGTGTTTGAGGAAGGATACACAAAGCTCACACCTGGCAGAAACTAGACACTCGTGATGACATCTAATCACAGGACATTGAGGGATAGGGTCTCTGTCTCTGTCTCTTTCTCTCACAAAATTTCTTTTAAAAAGCTCTCCATAAGCATTCTGCAAATATTGTCACAGATATATAATCTATCATCTGAAAGAGCACTCAGATCTTTGAAAGGCCTTGCTAAAAATAACAGATGATAATCACAGCCCTGTTGGCCACTCCCCATGAGAAGGGGAAAATCCTAACATCATGGTATCAGAGACTGAAGCCCATCAGTGGGTTTCCCTGGGGTACCATGTATCAGACAGCCTCGTGGAGTGTGAACAGTGTGAGATTTGGTGACAAACTAAAGCAAACTATTTCACCTTTTGGAGCCTTGGCATTTTCCTCTCTAAGATGTGAGGGATAAGGGAATCTCTAGAATAGTTCTTCGAACTGACTGAGGATGTGGGACTAGGAAGGGCGAACCCTCCTGCTCTTCTCACCTCTGAACGTCTGCGCATCTTTCAGTTGCCCTCTCCTGAGGATGGCGTTCTTGTCCATGGGATGTTCATGGATGCTTCTCGATGGGATAATAAGGACATGGTGATAGAAGACGCACTCCCCGGACAGATGAATCCAATGCTGCCTGTAGTGCATTTTGAACCACGACAAAATTATGAGCCAAGCCCAACACTCTACCATTCCCCACTTTATAAGACAGGGGCTCGAGCAGGAACCCTCTCAACCACAGGTAAGGACATTCTTATATCGGCATATAAATAATGACTAAATGCAGACTACAATCAAAATCAAAATGCTTTGTTGTAATATACAAATGGTGATCTTGGGTCAATTAGCCAGGCTTAAAATAAAGCCACTTATAACATACAAATTTATCAATGCTGTAAATTCTATTCATTTTAATGCTGAGTATAGATTAATATTATAAAAGCATTATTATAATATTTATAATATTATAAAACCATTGTTAATATTATAAAACCATTATTATAATATTATAAACTTGCTTCTATTAGTCTGGTGGTGGTAATGAGTCAAAAATAGTTTATTGAGCAATGTCTCCTAATTTCAAAATGATGATCTGAGTAGACACTAAAACATTGAGACTTAGCATAGAAAGAGATTTTTAAATAAATAAATGAATGCCATGGTACAAAAGGGGAAATCTTAATCTTAATCTTAGTCCTGAAACTGAGATACAGCCCTGAAAAAAAGGAACCAGATCTTTAAAAAGCCATTATCAATAGAGAAGCTGAAAGACTGAATGCAGATAGCTAAAGAGTGAGCCAAGAGAATGCACTGAGGATATCCCTAAAAATACAGCCCCAAAGCTATTTTTTTTTTNTAAAATTCCAATAGGAACTCTGAGGTTTTCAGGAAGAGGATGACAATGCACTGGCACAAGACTCAATGAACAGATCAAATTTTGTACTGGGTAGACAGTGCAGAAACACACTGTGCATATGGGGAACTTGACATGTAATAGCAGCATCATTTAAAATTGGTCAGGAAGAAGGAGATTATTCCATAAATGATCCTGGGACAACTGGTTATACCCAACTAAAATCTTTACCTCGTATCACTACAAAAATTAAATCACAGAGGGACTTAATAATCATTAAAATTTAAAAGTATTAACCTAAATGAAATAATAGCTCTAAGTAGTAATTGAGCTTCCCTGGTGGCTCAGTGGTAAAAAAATCCACATGCCAATGAAGGAGACAAGAAGATCCCCTGGAGAAGGGAATGGCAACCCACTCTAGTATTCTTGCCTAGAGAATTCCATGGACAGAGGAGTTCAATGGGCTACAGTCCATGGGGTCACAAAGGAGTCAGACATAACTTGGTGACTAAACAAGTAATAATTAGCTTCCGCGGATATTCCTTTCAAAAAAAGACAACCAGACACAAGGCATTTCCTGATGGCAGTGCACACCACTTAGGAAGTATTCTTGCCCCAAAACCTCAACCCTGAATGTGCTCACGCCTCAAGATCTAACACTCTTACCGAGATAGGGGAACATGTGTAAAATCACCAAAGGGACACTGTCAGCAAAACCCAGACTTCGGGAAACCTTAAGAGACAAACAGCCTGGTTGTTCCAACAAATATATTACAAAGGAGTGGCAAAAGAAACACAGAGGGAAACTACAATAGAAAGAGATCCAAGAGACACATCACTGTTGTAAGGTGTGGACCTTATTTGTATCTCAAACCAAACAAATGGTTACTATACATATATCTACTGGAATACTGCTATAAAATGTTACTCAAGCACTCGCCAAGGCACATGCAGGGAATGACATACAAAGATAAGGAGAGGGGAGATGTAGGCATTCTCTGCTGGGGACACCCCCAGTCTCCCCAACTTCCAGGCAGATGAAGTTTGCTGTGAGTGCCAGAAATAGGAGCACCCATCTTGAGGGCAAGGCTCTCTTCTTCTCATCCTGGTCTTGGTCCCCTCACACAGGCCTACGGTGAAGAAACTGCAAAACTGATCTCTTATTTCAGGTGTCTCAGAGCTGAGGACAAACTACCTGTGACTCAGGACCCCAGTGCCTACCTGCTGGGTGGAACAAAGGGTGGATGGATGGATGGATGGATGGAGACAAGCCGATGGACAAATGGATGGGTGAATAGAGAAATGGATGGATGACTGGAGGGAGACAAGCATATGGACAACTGGATGGATGGATAGATGGGTGGATGGATGGACAGACAAGCAGATGGACAAATGGATGGATGGATGGATGGACAAGCAGATGGACAGATGGGTGGATAGATGGATGGACAAGCAGATGGACAGATGGGTGGATAGATGGATGGATGGATGGATGGATGGATGGATGGACAGACAAGCAGATGGACAAATGGATGGATGCCTAACCTACCAACCACATCCCCTGAGTCTCACTGAAAGCTCAGGCCTCAGTCCTAGTGCAATGCTCAGAGACAGACTGAAGGGAGATTGAAACATAATTTCTAAGGTTGTACAAGGTCTAAACTGGACAGGTCCTGAAGGATCATTTGTTCTAACATCTTCATTTTATGGAGCATAAAACTGAAATCCACAGAGAATTATTGCCTGTTTAGAGGCACAGACAGGTCTGGAACCCAGATGTCTTGACCCCTGGTACCATGATTTTTATATTAAGGGGTTGTTCTTTAACACTTTTTCCCTTGTATCCTTAACTAGGTCATTCAACCAACTTTGTGGTGACCGTCCTCTTACCCTCCAAGCGGTCCAAAGATTACTGGATTGCCAAAGGATCGGCTTTGCTCTGCCAGCTAAATGAGTGAAAACATGCCACCTCTGTGCCGAAAAAGAACCAGACCAGAGATCTTTCCCTAATGGGGAGAAAATTCTGTATAACTTACAAATAAGCAAAAGGGGTTTACTTGTGATCTAGCGTAAATGCAGCAAGTGTGGCTTTTATTTCATTTATAACCTAGAATAAAGTGTTTGAGTTCTTTCTTTCTGCTGTTGATTTAAACTCTGATGTGAAAGCAGTGGGTTTAACCCTCACATCTTAAGCCTACTCCCCCTCCCCCATGTGAGAGGCAGCTTCCCATTTGTAAGGAGTTGAGCCCAGCATGAAGGGGCAGAGAGGGGTTGGGCAGAGTCAGAGCCCAGGACTTCCTCATCTGTCAGGGCTTCCTTCCTCTTTACATGAATATGAAAGGCCCAGTGTACATGTCAGTCACGTGGCCCTAGGTGCTTCCATTTCTAGACCAGATTAAGACCCCAGTGCATGAGACAGACATTCCTCCACCCTGTGGGGCTGGATTGCAATTCTTAGAAGAGCCTGTGGTACTCTCAGGAAAGAGCAAGTCATTCCTGCCTAAGTACAGAGGAACTTTCCACTTTAGGATAAAACTACTGGGCTTCCTTGGTGGCTCAGATGGTAAAGATGCCTCAGATGCTTGCAAAGCAAGAGACCCAGGTTGATCCCTGGGTCAGGAAGATCCCCTAGAGAAGGAAATGGCTCCCTACTCCAGTATTCTTGTCTGGAGAATCCCATGAACAGAGGAGCATGGCAGACCACAGTCCATAGCATTGCAAAGAGTCAGATACAACTGAGCCATAACATTTTCAAGTGAAAACTGGCCAAGTCCCCCCCCCAGGTGCACTGGCGCCTCTGCCACCTCAGAGGTTGCCGGTCCAGTGCTGACCTGGAGCAGCCACTTTGGGGTGGTTTGTTTTTTATGTTTTTATTTATTTGGCTGTGCTGGACCTTCATTGCTGTGCACAGGCTTTCTCTAGTTGCGGCGAGTGGGGGCTAGTTTTGGTTTCTGTGTGTGGGTTTCTCCCTGTGGTGGTTTCCCTTGTTGCAGAGCACAGACTCCAAGCATGTGGGCTTCAGAAGTTGCAGCACACAGGCTCAGTAGTTGTGGCATTCAGGCTTAGTTGCTCTCTGGCATGTGGAATTTTCCCTGACCAGGGATCAAACCCATGTCCCTGAACCCATGTCCCCTGCATTGGCAGGTGGATTCTTATCCACTGTACCACCAGAGAAGTCCAACCACTGTGTTTTGCAAACNTCTAGATCTAACACTCTTACCGAGATAGGGGAACATGTGTAAAATCACCAAAGGGACACTGTCAGCAAAACCCAGACTTCGGGAAACCTTAAGGGACAAACAGCCTGGTTGTTCCAACAAATACATTACAAAGGAGTGGCAAAAGAAACACAGAGGGAAACTACAATAGAAAGAGATCCAAGAGACACATCACTGTTGTAAGGTGTGGACCTTATTTGTATCTCAAACCAAACAAATGGTTACTATACATATATCTACTGTAATACTGCTATAAAATGTTACTCAAGCACTCGCCAAGGCACATGCAGGGAATGACATACAAAGATAAGGAGAGGGGAGATGTAGGCATTCTCTGCTGGGGACACCCCCAGTCTCCCCAACTTCCAGGCAGATGAAGTTTGCTGTGAATGCCAGAAATAGCAGCACCCATCTTGAGGGCAAGGCTCTCTTCTTCTCATCCTGGTCTTGGTCCCCTCACACAGGCCTAAGGTGAAGAAACTGCAAAACTGATCTCTTATTTCAGATGTCTCAGAGCTGAGGACAAACTGCCTGTGACTCAGGACCCCAGTGCCTACCTGCTGGGTGGAACAAAGGGTGGATGGATGGATGGAGACAAGCCGATGGACAAATGGATGGGTGAATAGAGAAATGGATGGATGACTGGAGGGAGACAAGCATATGGACAACTGGATGGATGGATAGATGGGTGGATGGATGGACAGACAAGCAGATGGACAAATGGATGGATGGATGGATGGACAAGCAGATGGACAGATGGGTGGATAGATGGATGGACAAGCAGATGGACAGATGGGTGGATAGATGGATGGATGGATGGATGGATGGATGGATGGATGGACAGACAAGCAGATGGACAAATGGATGGATGCCTAACCTACCAATCACATCCCCTGAGTCTCACTGAAAGCTCAGGCCTCAGTCCTAGTGCAATGCTCAGAGACAGACTGAAGGGAGATTGAAACATAATTCCTAAGGTTGTACAAGGTCTAAACTGGACAGGTCCTAAAGGATCATTTGTTCTAACATCTTCATTTTATGGAGCATAAAACTGAAATCCACAGAGAATTGTTGCCTGTTTAGAGGCACAGACAGGTCTGGAACCCAGATGTCTTGACTCCTGGTACCATAATTTTTATATTAAGGGGTTGTTCTTTAACACTTTTTCCCTTGTATCCTTAACTAGGTCATTCAACCAACTTTGTGGTGACCGTCCTCTTACCCTCCAAGCGGTCCAAAGATTACTGGATTGCCAAAGGATCGGCTTTGCTCTGCCAGCTAAATGAGTGAAAACATGCCACCTCTGTGCTGAAAAAGAACCAGACCAGAGATCTTTCCCTAATGGGGAGAAAATTCTGTATAACTTACAAATAAGCAAAAGGGGTTTACTTGTGATCTAGCGTAAATGCAGCAAGTGTGGCTTTTATTTCATTTATAACCTAGAATAAAGTGTTTGAGTTCTTTCTTTCTGCTGTTGATTTAAACTCTGATGTGAAAGCAGTGGGTTTAACCCTCACATCTTAAGCCTACTCCCCCTCCCCCATGTGAGAGGCAGCTTCCCATTTGTAAGGAGTTGAGCCCAGCATGAAGGGGCAGAGAGGGGTTGGGCAGAGTCAGAGCCCAGGACTTCCTCATCTGTCAGGGCTTCCTTCCTCTTTATATGAATATGAACAGCCCAGTGTACATGTCAGTCACGTGGCTCTAGGTCCTTCCATTTCTAGACCAGATTAAGACCCCAGTGCATGAGATCGACATTCCTCCACCCTGTGGGGCTGGATTGCAATTCTTAGAAGAGCCTGTGGTACTCTCAGGAAAAAGCAAGTCATTCCTGCCCAAGTACAGAGGAACTTTCCACTTTAGGATAAAACTACTGGGCTTCCCTGGTGGCTCAGATGGTAAAGATGCCTCAGATGCTTGCAAAGCAAGAGATCCAGGTTGATCCCTGGGTCAGGAAGATCCCCTAGAGAAGGAAATGGCTCCCTACTCCAGTATGCTTGTCTGGAGAATCCCATGAACAGAGGAGCATGGCGGACTACAGTCCATAGCATTGCAAAGAGTCAGATACAACTGAGCCATAACATTTTCAAGTGAAAACTGGCCAAGTCCCCCCCGCCCAGGTGCACTGGCGCCTCTGCCACCTCAGAGGTTGCTGGGCCAGTGCTGACCTGGAGCAGCCACTTTGGGGTGGTTTGTTTTTTATGTTTTTATTTATTTGGCTGTGCTGGACCTTCATTGCTGTGCACAGGCTTTCTCTAGTTGCGGCGAGTGGGGGCTAGTTTTGGTTGCTGTGTGTGGGTTTCTCCCTGTGGTGGTTTCCCTTGTTGCAGAGCACAGACTCCAAGCATGTGGGCTTCAGAAGTTGCAGCACACAGGCTCAGTAGTTGTGGCATTCAGGCTTAGTTGCTCTCTGGCATGTGGAATTTTCCCTGACCAGGGATCAAACCCATGTCCCTGAACCCATGTCCCCTGCATTGGCAGGTGGATTCTTATCCACTGTTCCACCAGAGAAGTCCAACCACTGTGTTTTGCAAACCATTTTGCCAATAGAATCTGCTGCTTCCTTGGCCCTAATATGAACCAAGAACTTGGGTACCACTCAGCTAAGATGTGGACCTCTGGAGAAAGCCATGACACCCACTTAACAGGAAGTTGAAAGAACAGGATCAGCCACAGTAATCCTTCCCTCCTGTTTACCTCCCCTCTTCCACCTTCATATTAAAAAACAGAGACATCACTTTGCCGACAAAGGCCCATCTAGCCAAAGCTATGGTTTTGCAGTAGTCATGCACGGATGTGAGAGTTGAACCATATAGAAGTCTTAGCACCAAAGAATACTTTTGAACTGTGGTGCTGGAGAAGATTCTTGAGAGTCCCTTGGAGAGCAAGGAGATCAAATCAGTCAATCCTAAAGGAAATCAACCCTGAATATTCATTGGAAGACTGATGCTGAAGCTCCAATACTTTGACCACCTGATGCGAAGAGCCGACTCATTGAAAAGACCCTGATGCTGGGAAAGAACTGAAGACAGGTGAAAAAGGGGACAACAGAGGATGAGATCGTTGAATGGCATCACAGACTCAGTGGACATGAGTTTGAGCAAACTCCAGGAGATAGTGAAGGACAGGGAAGCCTGGTGTGCTGCAGTCTATGGAGTGGCAAAGAGTCAGACACGATGGAGTGACTGAACAGCAACAACAACCCCACCTTCATTCCCCTACCTACCAAAGTTAAAGAACAGACTCAAGTCACTGAGAAGCAAGGAGCACCACTTATATCAGTACAGAAATCAGCAACTCCTTTTGGTGCTTCAAGAAGGAAGAGGTGCTTCCTAAGCTATGGGAGTGGCTGCAGCTGCAGAAGTCAGATGGTTGACATTAGAGACCTGAGCAGCTATAATCTGAGATCAGAAAGCTGCATAAAACTGTACCAACCTCACGCAGAGCCTAGCCACTGCACCCACTTGTGTCTGCTGGAGCCAGCACATAACTGCCACCACTATTGAAGAAAACAGTCTTCTGCCCCTTTCACCTTCTGAATCTCCCTCAGTGTATCTCATGAGAAGACTCTTGATCACAGCAGCAAGGGTATCTGTGAAAGTTCAGCCCTCCCAACCCAGCCCTCCCACAAAGGGCATGGAGTGGAGCAAAGGTGGGTGGACATGGGTCCTGACTGCCATCACATTACTCTTTCTATGGGACCCCAAAGACGTTCCCAGCCCTGGAAATGATAAAGAATGAACCCACAGAAAGTCTCTGGGACTCACAGACTTAGAAAATAAACTTACAGTTGCCAGGGAGACAAGGATAGGGAGTTTGCAATAGACATGTACACACAACTATATTCAGAATGGGTAACCAACAAGGACTATAGCACATGCAACTCAATATTATGTGGCAGCCTGGATGGGAGTGGGGTTTAGGGGAGAATGGACACACATACATCCGGCTGAGTCTTTTCGCTGGACACCTGAAACTACCACATTGTTAATAAGTTATGCTGCTGCTGCTGCTAAGTCGCTTCAGTCGTGTCCGACTCTGTGCGACCCCATAGATGGCAGCCCNAAGCCACTTGGGGATAGTGAGAAGGTAGCCATCTGCAAGCCAAAGAGAGAGGCCTCAGGAGAAGCCAAAACTGCCGACACTTTGATCTTGGATTCTAACTTCCAGAACCATGATAAAATTAGTTTCCACTGCTAAAGTCACTCAGTCTGCGGTGTTTTGTTATGGCAGCCCACTCAGACCTACAGAGGTGTGTGGGAAGGGCCATCCGGTGCCCACAGGGACTGGACATGGGGCAGAGACTAGCAGGGTGGCCAGCATGGGGCGGCAGCATTGCTGAGAGTGGGGAATCTTGGCCTCCTGAATTCTTTACAGAAGGGTCCACAGGACAGGAGGCTGACTCTGCATAAAATAATGAGAAATAAACAGACCTGGAGGGAGGAAACAGCTCAGAGAAAGAGAAGGGGCTTTGCTGCTGTCTCAGAGATGGGTCTGCAGGCACTCCTGTATCTCTGCCCCACCACCCCAACTCCATCTTACTTTATGACTGACTCCACCACATGCCTCCCTAAAACTTCACAGATGTCCAGGTCAAAGACAGAGCATTGAGCTGAATTACCCCGCCTGGGACCCAGGACCACAGAACAGAATTACCTTCACCTTTGTGTCTTCCCCAAGCTCTGGGACAAAAGGTCACTGGAGCCTCTGCCGCCCAAAGTGCTCCACTGGCCAACTTGTCTGACACAGTCTCAGCCACATGGGGGCGCCAGCTGACCCAGGGGCCAAGAGGTTGCTTAATGGCCTGGGCCCTTGGAACCCCTTGGACACTTCTCGCTCTGGTGCCCAGGCAGCCCCATGGGGCAGCTGGCTCCCCTAACTGCTCCCCAACTGGGACTGAAGCACAGGAAGGTTATTTCTTGATGGGTCATCCAGCGGGGGAATGTTCTACTTCACAGCCTTCCCACCACAGAACATGGAAAACTGTGCTGCTGCCCATGAAATGCCCTGTGGTGAGAAAAACGATCAGAAATGTGGCAGCACTTGTGGCCCTTAAACACACCCCCCAAACATATGCCCAAGGACCAAAAAATAATGCTGCCAACCCCCTCCCTCTATCCAACCCAGAAGTTCGGAGAGCTGCAATGGGGCCACAGCGTGCAGTAAGCATTGCCTCAGAGATGAGGACTCAGGGATCAGAGCCAGGCAGTGCGCTGCCCTGAGCCAAACAGCTAAGGAGACACCAAGTCCCAGCCTTCCACCTCGGAGTCCAGTGTTGAAAGTCCTGACCATTCTGTGTAAACTGAGCATCTCAAAGACCCCAGCCCCTTTCTGCCCTAGGTATACTTATAAATGCACAATAAAATCCTCCATTTAGCAGAAGCCACCATAGCTGGAAACCTCAACCTGAATTTCATATCGCTTTTTTCTTTTTCAATAAAAAGCCTCAAAGATCAACCAGACAAGCTTACAGAGGCATCTTAAAATAAGTATTTTCAAGGGGTAGATCCTGGGATTTGTATTCTTCCATTTCAGTCTTTGATGCTCAGAACTGACATGATCTTCCGAGTCACGATGTCCCCTTCCATGACAGTTGGCACATTAATGTCCTAAATAGCTAATTAAATTGCAGCATACCATCCTCTGATCCAGGAAAAATGCTTAGATGGATTGTTATTATCTCCACTTGAAAATGGAAAACAGGTAAAGCAGGTTCAGGACTTCACACACAAAGCAGCAGCAAAGCAGAATCTAAATCCAGGCAGCTTGGCCCCAGGGTCTCTGCCATTTTGACAATTTAAGAATACTTAAGAGCCAGAGACCAGGAAAACAAGTGAAGGTCCATCCGTACTCTCCCTTGTCCCAACTCCACTGCGATAAGAAGCAGAGGAAACTTAACCTGGGGAGCCTGAGGGTGTATTTAGAGGCCAAGGTACTGGGCTCTACTGCATTCTTGGGTCCAACCATAGTCTAGGAACCCAAGATTGAAGAGGGACAACTGACTCAGAGCTTCCCAGGTGGCTCAGTGGCAAAAAATCCGCCTGCCCATGCTGGAGACAAAGGTTCAGTTCCTGGGTTGAGAAGATCCCCTGGAGGAGGAAATGGCAACCCACTCCAGATTCTTGCCTGTGAAACCCCATGGACAGAGGAGCCTGGATGGCTACAGCCCATGGGGTCACAAAGAGTCGGACATGACTGAGCGACTGAGCATGCATACGTGCAATGGACTCAGAAGAAAAGAACAAGGCCCAGCGTAGAAGCAAGCAAGCTCATGTACAGAGTATGCCCAGACTTGGGGAGGGGGACTGAGCTTGCAGAGTGCTGCAGTGATGGCTCTCACCCCCTGCCCCCTTAGCCATTATCCAGTCCATGGTAACAAGGAGAAATGACAACAATAAAAACAAGCACATTTCCTGAGCATTACAAGGTGTGCAGCACTGTTCTTGGTGCTTTACACAACATTCTGCCTCCCCCCAGCCATCCTATAAGGGAAGTGTATTATTAACCCCACCATCCAGATGAGGAAGAGGCACAGACAGATTAAGCAAACTGCAACTCAGACCTAGGTGGTCTGGCTCCAGCATCCACATTCTCAACCAAACAGGAATGACAGCAGTAATTGTCCAGTGAATGAACAGTCCCTATCAGCAATTGTTATCATTATGGAATATACTATACTGCATGATTTCAATTTCCCCCTACTCCAAAGAGAAGCACCACATTTCATCTTTCACCTGCAGGTCCCCATGACAAAAGCTGCTGCTTCCTTTTAAACCTCTGGAGCTTTCAGTTTGGACTTATCCTCACTTTACAATTAAAAGTGTGCTAACCACACAGGTTTTTAAATCTCACACTGGCAAGGCAAAGAGTTTGGGAGCAATTTCTGAATTTCTGTGGTTCCCTCTGATCAACTCAGCCTCCAGGAAGGCACCAGGAGAAATGGAAGCCTGCGGGGGAGAAAGCCGCCCCATGAAGACCGCTGAGCTCTGGTGGCTTTCCAGGACACTCCCGACAGCCAGAGGGCCTGGGATTGTGAGGTCTCCACCCAGAGCTGCAGCTGTGTGAAGTGCCATGCCTGAGAGTCAGGCGAGCCCAGGTGCCCCAGCATCATCTGTGCCATCCGTCCAGCCCAGTCTCCAGCTGGGGGGCTGGCCCTCCTTACATCAGCAGGCCGATGTCATCTCAAAGCCTCTCCTGGTCCCTGCCCCCAGCACCCTATCATCCCAGCACTGGACATCTGCGAAGCTCTTAAAACATCAGCCAAGTCAGCAGGAGTGGGAGGCAGAAACCCACACTAAGGAGGCGGGCAGCCTTGGGCACCCAGCTCTCTCTTGTTTCATCTCTCAGACCTAGCAAGGCTCCTGGAACAAAGTCCCCAGCTCCGAATCCTAACAGAGAGCCTCCACCACCCAACTAGGGGACAAGCCACGGACACCTTTGAGACCTGAGCCTTGTCAGGGTGCCTGCAGAGCAATGGTTGACAGCTCATGGAGATAAACTTGACCTGGGCAGTACAGCACAGTCTGCCATCCAACTACAGCATACAGGACTCAGGAGAAGGAAACTCGCTCCCAGACCCACCCAGGGCTACCAAGCCATTTGTTTCAAGTAGAACTTTTCAACAAACAAGATGAAGAAATCTGACTCTTTATTTTTTCTAAGACAGTTTTATTTGAACATTATATTCATAACATAAAATTCATTGATTTCAGGATTTGGGGGACATTCATAAAGTGTGTGCAACTCTTACCACTAATTTTAAAACATTTTCATTGGCTGAGATTGTGATAGGGCTTGCATTGAATGTGAAGCTCAATTTGGGGAATACTGCATCTTAACACTATTTATTATGTCTTCCAATCCACAAACATGAGATGTCTTTCTATTTATTTAGATCTTCTTTAATTCCTTCCAATGATGTTTTTAGTTTTTATTGTACATCTTGCTCATTACTAAATTGAGTCCTAGAGATTTTTTGTGCTGTTGCATCTGGAATTGGTTTCTTTTATTTTTAAACTTTTTTTTTAATTGAAGTATAGTTAATTTAGAATATTAATTCCAAGTGTACAGCGAAGTGATTCAGTTGTACATAGATGGGTTCTTTTTCTGGTTCTTTACCATTATAGGTTATTGTAAGATATCAAATCTAGTGGAACCGGTTTCTTTATTTCCACATTATTCATTGCTAGGGTATATAAATACAAATAATTTTTGTATTGATCTTATATCCTGAACTCAGTTAATACTTTTAATGGGTTTCTGTGTGTGTGTGTGTGTGTGTGTGTTACTTAGGATTTTCTATGCTTAAGATGATGTCTTCTGAAAACAAGATTCTTCACTTCCTCCTTTCCAATGTGAATAGCTTTTATTTCTTGTCCCTGTGTAATTTCCCTGAAGGCTGCAACCTTCAGCACAAGGTCAAAGAGAAGTGGTGAGAGCAGACATCTGTGTCTTGTTCCTAATCTTATAGGGATTCAGTCCTCTTCATTAAATAAGATATCAACTATGGGTTTTTCATAGCAATTTTTTTAACAAGTTGATAAAGTCCCCTTCCATTCCTAGTCTGATGAGTGATTTTATCTGAAAGATTCCATTTTGTCAAATGCATTTTCTGCACCTATTGAGATGACCTTGTCATTCTTGTCCTTTATTCCATCAATATGAGATACAACATTAATTGAGTTTCAGATGTTGTGGTTATCTGATTATATAACCCCTAGAACCAGTAAATATCTTATTGTTGTTTTAATCACTAGGTCATGTCCAACTCTGCAACCCCACGAACTGTAGCCCACCAGGCCCCTCTGTCCATGGAATTCTCCAGGCAAGAATACTGGAGTGGATAGCCATTCACTTCTCCAGGGGATCTTCCCAACCCAGGGATCGAACCAGGGTCTCCTGCATTGGCAGGCAGATTCTTTACCACTGAGCTACCAGTGAGAAATCTTACATGGCAAAACAAAAAAAAAAAGGCAGGTAGGTAGTTTGCAGATATAATTAAGCTAAGGATCATGAGACCAGGAGATGTCACTCGCTCACTCACTCTGCCGCTCCAGAGGTGCTTCTCTTCTGTCGCTGCACCCGGTAAGAAAAAAAACCGAGCGGGATGACTGGTCCAATTTCAAGAAGCAAGTGGAAGAACTGAAAGAAGAAAGCAAATGTTCCTTCTGCATATCACCCAGCCTCTGGCATTTCCATCCTTAATTCTGGAAGCTGCCAAGGTATGTTAGAATCGCTCAAGAAATACAGGAATATATTTCAATATTCCCACAGAAGGAAATAATTTTTCCAGTCTATCTGCATGTACACTACTAATAGTTAATAATAGCTGATGTACCTTAGGTTTGGGAGGCTCACAGTCAGGTAGCACAGAGAAGAAAAATTTTAGGGAAAGTTAAAACACAGGAAAAAGTTGGGATTAAGTGCCAGGTAAATGCCTTTCCAGCCAGGGAGTGTATCAGGAAACCCTCGTGGAAAGAGAGCTAACGTAACAAGCACCAGCCCATCCAGCAAAGTTTCACACCATCAAAGGGACAGTTAGGGAGTTTGGGATGAACAAGTGCACATCGCTATATTTAAAATAGATAATCAACCAGGACATGCTGTATGGCAAATGGAACTCTGCTTACTTATTGTTACGTGGCAGCCTGGATGGGAGAGGAGTTTGGAGAACAGATACATGTATACGTGTGGTTGGTGCTCCCCAGGTGGCGCTAGTGGTAAAGAATCTGCCTGCTAATGCAGGAGACACAAGAGATGAAGGTTCCATCCCTGTGTTGGGCAGATGCCCTGGACTAGAAATTGGCAACTCCCTCTAGAACTCTTGCCTGGAAAATCCCATGGGCAGGGGAGCCTGGCAGGCTACAGTCCACAGAGCTGCAAAGAGTTGGACATGACTGAGAACACAATACACATATGTATGGCTGAGTTCCTTTGCCGTCCACCTGAAACTATCACATTGTTAATCAGCTATACTCCAACAGAAAATAAAAAGTTTAATTTTTAAAAAGTCAAAGAAGGCGTCACTCCTCTCACACATACCAGGGCCCTCCTCAACATCCCCTCCTTGGCAGAAGCAGCAGAGTCCTGAGTCTGATCAGAGATAACCTGCAACTCACCGGCTCCAAAGGTAAAGAAAAAGCCTTTGTCAAGAGAACTCCTCCAAAAGGGCCTTCACCCGCTTCCCCATCCTCTACTTTCTCTTGTAGATAACCTTCCACAGAGAAGTAGCTATCAATCTCCTGAGCAGTGAAGCGAGCCTACAGTGGTAGTGTGGCCTTAATAAAACTGAAAACCTCCATTAATATAAAGAGAAATAAGGACAACAGAGTTATGAATGAAGTTGCTTAATTTTGAGCATCCATATCACCCAGTGCAAAGAGTCAAGACGTTGTCAAGAGAAAGAAAAAGATCGACACACCATTCTGGGAGCCCCCTGCCTGCTGTTTTTCCAGACTGTGGTATCATTCCCTGTGACCCAAGTGAAAAATATTAAATAAAGTGCCCTGAAAGAACTCTTAGGCTATTTCAAATAGTATTTGTTTTTCCACTTAATTTTTTTTAATTAATTATTTATTTATTTATTTTCATTTCAGGTGTACATGAGTTCCCAATCTTGAACCCCCCCCCCACCTCCCACTCCACATCAACTCTCTGGATCNGGGCAGGAGGAGAAGGGGATGACAGAGGATGAAATGGCTGGATGGCATCAGTGACTCGATGGACGTGAATCTGAGTGAACTCCGGGAGTTGGTGATGGACAGGGAGGCCTGGCATGCTGCAATTCATGTGGTCACAAAGAGTCAGACACGACTGAGCGACTGAACTGAATTGAACTGATATCGGATTAACAATGTTGTGATAGTTTCAGGTGAAAAGCTGAAGGGACTATATTTAAAATGGGTAGCTAACAAAGACCTATTGTATAGCACATGGAACTCTGCTCAATGTTAAGTGCCAGCTTGGATGGGATTTGGAGGTTGGGAAAGAAAGGAAACAATTTCTATGCACAGCACATCCACAGTTGCTTGGTTTTTTGTATTTTTAATTGAAGTATAGCTAATTTACAACACTGTGTGAGTTTCAGGTATGTAGCAAAATGATTGTTATACATATATTTTTTCAATTTCCATTGTAGGTTATTAGAAGACATTAATATAGTTTCTTGTGCTGTATAATGAATCCTTGTTGTTTCTCCATTTTATGTATAGTAGTTTGTTAATCCCATACCCCTAATTTATGCCTCTCTTCCTTCTTTCCCTTTTGGTAACCATAAGTTGGTTTTCTATGTCTGTGAGTCTGTTTTGTAAATAAGTTCTTCTGTATTATTTTTTAGATTCCACATATAAGTGATATATAATATTTGTTCTCTGTCTGGCTTACTTCGCTCAGTATGATAATCTCTAGGTCCATCCGTGTTGCTGCAGATGGCATTCATTCTTTTTACAAGAGCACAATATTCCATTGTATTTATGTACCATGTCTTCTTTATTCATTCATCAATGAACACTTGGGTTGCTTCCAAGCACATAGATGGTTTTAACGTGTTTTATTCACACACAATTTTTTTCATAAAAATAACTACATATTTACATACTTTAGAATCAACTATTATGATTCAATTACCAAATACATGAAAATTCTATAGACATTCAGCTGATTTATAAATTCCATACCTTTATATTTTCCTTATTTCTTTGATTCCTGTTTCTCCCTCGTGCTTTCTCCAGTGTTCTTTACCCTACTGGTAAAATATTTCACCTGATTCTGCTGCACATGTTAACCAGTTTCAGTATTTTGGCTAACAACAGTGTGCTGTTACACCAAAACTGTGCCAACCAGGGGTGGCTTTTGCAATACAGTGGCTGTGGGTGAGGCTGACACACCACTTTCTCTCTCCAGCCTCAAACCTCGGCCTCCCCACCCCGCCCCTCCTCTCCTCCTCTTAACCATTGCTCTAGCCCAATACAGAAAAAGACATCCACCTTCCTCCTTCTCCAACTTTCAGCAACTTCCAAAAGACCTTTCGAAAATCCTCACTCTCTGCAAGTGGGTGTGCGTGCTCAGTCATTTCAGTCGTGTCTCACTCTTCGTGCCCCTAGGGACCGTAACCCACCAGGCTCCTCTGTCCATGGGATTCTCCTAACAAGAATGCTGGAGTAGGTGCCATTTCCCAGCCCAGGGCATCTTCTCGACCTGTGGATGTCTCTTGCATTGGCAGGAGGGTTCTTTAGCACTACGAAGTCCTCACTCTCTGTAATGTAGCCATCTGCTTCCAGTTTATGGATAACAGCTGTCCTGCTGTTGCCTTGAAATGATACTCTTTCACTTTCAAGTCAAATACCTTCATCCTCCTCTTTGTCATATTTTTTTAAGTCATGTCATTTATATAAGATCCTCTTGTCCATTTCTCAAAAATCTCTTCTCTCTTGCACAGCACTCCCTTTGCCCTAATATCCTCTCCACAGAAACAGCCCCGAATGTGCAAGGTGGTTGCCTCCTGCCATCCTGCCCCACCTTCTAAATGCCAGCCGTGACCTAGGACCTACACCACTCAGACACTCGCCTGGCCCTCATTCCACAAAGGCAGGCACCTTCCACACCCCACATCACCCACAGGGGCCCTGGGAGCAGGGCAGGCATTGAAGAGCCACAGGAGAGGAACAGGAGACATCTACCCACTAACGGCTCTGTCAGCCTTGCCATCTGCCCACTGTATCTTGCAAGCCCCACCCCCCGCCCATGTTAACTTCTATCTACAGCTTCAAATTTTCATTTCCCAGTTGATCTTGACCCTTCTCCCCACTTCCCCTACCCCCACTCAGAGTGCACCATAAACTCTGCTGTGCTTTCTTGAGTGTATTTCTTGTTTTCCCCTTCCTCTTGTTTGCTTTGCCTTGGTTCCACTTCCTCCCACGCCAGACTCCCTGGAAAGTTCATTTTCTCTTTTGACATTTGCAGGGCAAGTCCCTCTCCATGGGACATTCCTTTTTTGCATCTTACACTCACTCACATTGGATATGACAGGATTCCCAGATCTAACAGATCCAGACAGCATCACTCACACCCACCAGATCCCCCTCTCCTTCTCTTCCTCCTACAAGTGGGGGAGACAATACCCTCCCCCAAATCAGAAGCTCGGCTGGACTCACCACTTTCATTTGATCTTAGTAGAGGAGGGAAGGAAGCCAGGGTCTGTCTCAAGGGACGCTTGTTGATCAAAGCACAACAAATATCCATCCATCTCCCTCCTGTAGCGAGGCCCCCTCTGAGGCCTGGCCACCGCTTTCCTCCCTAGATGGTCCCCAGGTAAGGCCTGCCCTGTGTCTACACTCATGGCCCTAACTCCATCACATTCACTGTAACACTGCAGGATGCGATCCATGTCTGGAAATGCTAGCAGCCTCCCCAGCTTCTTCTGTGTGCCCCCCCCCACCCCATTGTAAGAATACCATGAACACTTCCTGTTGTATTGTGCTCACATGTTTCTGAAAGCCACCAAAAGCCACAACCAACACTCTGCTCCATCATTTCTCAAACGTTACCTAAGTCAGCCAGGAAGCTTTCAGACTCAGACCCCTTCCCCTCTCTGCAGGCTGGTTCATGATGCCTGCTGCCCAGTCCCATGAGGCTTTATCCTTTGACTTCATCTGGAATGAATTCTCCCACTCTTCCTCAGTTTCCTAAAGAATGTCTCAGTTTCCTAAAGAATGTCTTTGTTGACTGCAGCATCTCACTCAACACATACATCGGCACAGTTATTTTTAGAGCCCTTCGTGACCTCAATCTTTTGTACACAGGATGTCCTGGCGTTGGCAGGTAACATCCTTATTCTTGCACTTAAAAGTGTACTGAGCTGGGCAGGGGTCAAGGGCTCTCATCTGGGAGCTGTCACGGCTGAAGATGATGGAGCCGAGGTCCCCCCAGTCACAGTGTTTGAGGAGGTCCTCTGTGTGTAGGGGACCTGAAGGCTGCCTGCTCGCAGGCTCTCTTGCTGCAGGCGGGTCTGGTTCAAAGCAGAGATGATCTGAGGGAAGAAAACACAGGTCTCTTTTAAGTCGACTGATGCAGCAAAAATAAGCTGCCATCTTAATTCTTCTGTCCGTGGTTGGCAAATAGCCTCACCTGTGTTGGTTATGTAAGGACATGGACACTGCTGCTGAAAAAGGAACTCAAATCCCTGGATGGTGTCCAAAGGAAAAAAAAGAGGACAGTTCTGCCCACATCAGCCCATCAGATGACACCTGGGAGACTGACAACCTGGAACTCTCTCATGAGAGTGACCAAGAGGGGAGGGACCCAAAGAGCTGGCTTGTGGGGACCGGCTGAAGCTGGGGAAGTGACGCAGGGAGAGACACACAAACCAACAAGTTCGAATTATATGAACAACCAGGTAGGATTATACACAATAGACACAGGTCTTTCCCAGCCATCAGGGCAGCATTTGAGGGCTAATGAGTTCATTTTGTCCACGGGATGTTAATGAAAGTTATTATGGCTGTGTGCGTGTGTGTGTATGTGTGTGCATGCGCACTGTCGTGTCTGACTCTTTGTGACCCCCTGGACTGTAGCCCATCAGGTTCCTCTGTCCACGGGATTCTCCAGGCTAGAATACTGGAATCAGTTGCCATTTTCGACTCCAGAGGATCTTCCTGACCCAGGGATCAAACCCACATCTCTTGCAGCTCCTTTCCACTAGCGCCACCTGGGATGCCTCTATTATGGCACAAGAAAGGAGAAATGAGGGCTACACAAAATCAAACAAGTTTTTATCTTTAAAAAAATTTTTTTACTTGATATATAGTTTGTTTACAATGCTGCTGCACAGCAAACAGTTATATATATATATATTTTTTTTTTTTTTAATATTCTTTTCCATTATGGTTTATCACAAGATACGGAATATAGTTCCCTATGCTATATAGTAAGACTTTGTTTATCCATTCTATATATAATAGCTAACATCGGCTAACCCCAACCTCCCACATCCTCCCGCCCCCTTGGAATCCACAAGTTGGTCTCTACATTCATGAGTCTGTTTCTGTTTCAAGGACAAGTGCAGTTGTGTCATATTTTAGATCCCACATATAAATGATATGGTATTTGTCTTTCTCTTTCTGATTTATTTCACTTAGTATGATAATCTCTAGTTGCATCCATGTTGCTGCAAATGGCATTATTTCATTCTTTTTCGTAGCTGAGTAATATTCCATTGTAGATATGTATCACATCTTCCTATCCATTCATTGGTCAATGGACATTTAGGCTGCTTCCATGTCTTGGCTATTGTGAATAGTGCTGCTTTGAACATAGGGGTACATGTATCTTTTCAACTGTAGTTTTGTCTGGATATATGCCCAGGAGTGGGATTGCTGGATCATATGATAATTCTATTTCTAGCTTTCTCAGGAACCTGCATGCTGTTTTCCATATTGGCTGTACCAACTTACATTCCCACCAACAGTGTAGGAGACAAACAGGTTTTTATCCTTACAAAACTCCCCAGAGTCTTGACACACTAAAGTGCATTGTGCTGAGGAGGGGGAGGGTGTGCTGGGTTTCCCAAGCTGATTTTGGGTTTCCCAGAACATCTTTGGGGACAATCCAGACTCAAGGAGCTTTACAAAGCCGTGAACTGTCTGTGGCACTGGAGAGCTAGATCAGAGAGGGAAAGACAGAGAATATGGCACCAGGTGGGACCTGGGTCAGACATCCACCACAGGGCTTCCCTGGTGGCTCAGCAGTAAAGAGTCTCCATGCCGGAGACACAGGTTCAATCCCTGGGTCGGGAAGATCCCCTGGAGGAAGGCATGGCAACCCACTCCAATATTCTTGCCTGGGAAATCCAATGGACAGAGAAGCCTGACATGCTACTCTTTGCAATCCCATGGCTATTTTGCATCCATGGGTCACAAAGAGTCAGACATGACTTAGCAACAAATACCACCACCACTCTCCACCGGACTTCTGACAGCACCACAAATTCTGTGTCTTTTTCTTTCTCATTCACCCAAGTATGGATGCGGATATATCACCTTTAACAGATACCCTTGTAGGCAGTGTATAGGATACTGCCTTTGCTGGAATGCCTGCCCCACCCCCTTGGCTCAAATGCAGGTGGGGCCTGTCTGACCCTAAGGTCTTCAGCAGCAAATATGCAATTCTCTAGAGATAACACATTGCAACTCTCAAGCCATGCAATGACACTGTGCAGCCCCCATCCCCTTCTTTCTCCTCCATGCTTTCTCCTCTTCATTCTGAGTGGCCAAGAGGCCAGGAGTCTTGTCACCTTGCTCCTCACAGGCCACTGTGCATGGGCCCCCCTACCACACACCCTCCTTCATCATCCTTTCCGCCCTCAGTTACTCTGTCCCCATCAGGGCCTTAAGCAAAGAGGGAGGGGGCAGGTCCTTCTTTATAAAATCCCCGCCTCTATTCTCTTCTTGTCACATGCCTCCTCCATCAGAGACACCTCCTCCACCCTCTCCCAGAGGTCAGCTCCCCAGGATCTATAGACCAGCCTCTTCTGTCTTGGGACAGGACCCTCTATGGGCCCTGGGAGTTCTCACCTATTCACGAGAAACTAACAAAGCCATACTAGGATGTTTGTCTTCGCTATAATTAAACTTTGAACAAGCATGCATACCCAAACTATGCTCTGTTCCCACCCTTCCTACCCCTCTGCTGGTGACATGAGTTGACAGAGGCAGATACATCCATTCATGGACAGATCTGCAAATTTTGGTCTAAGTGAGGAAACTCAAGACGAGCTTCTGAGTTCTAAAACCATAAAATGAGGACCTATCCACACCACCAGGGATTGCTAAATGACTTACGATCAGCTGGAGGAAGGAATCTTCAGAGGGGAGTGCCAGGGGGTATTATGAAGTAATTCTCAGGTATGCCACGCCCCAGGCTAAGGTCACATATGTTCCATCTCAGTCTAACTCCTCCAGATCCCCAGGCTTAGCTCAAAAACACTGGCTAATGGCTTTGGATGTTCTAAAGACATTAAGGACAAGCCCAGGTTACCTGTGGCTAAGAGACCATCCTCCAAGAGTTGCCACTGATTCTGAAATGCTTGGTATTTAAAGACTGAGCCACTCACTCTAATGGACACAGCTGTCTGCAAATTGGGGAACGCTGTATGGGACATGCATGCATGTGTGTGCGCTAAGTCGTAGGGACATTATACATTAAATAAGAACTTTGTTTATTCAAGCCCTTCTCAGCATATTCATGTGTCCACCTGTTCATGAGAAGTTTACAAAGACTTGCTGGGATGTTAGTCTTTGTTTTTGATGATTAAGCTTTAAAGAAGTTTGCATACCAAAACTAAGCCATTAATGATTTTCCTCTAAAAAAAATTTTATTTTTTATTTTGTATCAAACTATAGCCAATTAACAATGTGATAGTTTCAGGCAGAGAGCAAAGGGACTCAGCCATACATATACATTTATACATTCTCCCCCAAACTCACCTCCCATCCAGGCTGCCACATAACATTGAGCAGTTTCATGTGCTATACAGTAGGCCTTTGTTGATTATCCATTTTAAATATAGCAGTGTGTACATGTCCATCTCAAACTCCCTAACTATATTTTCTCCCTATCCTTCCCCCCAGCAACCATAAGTTCCATAATATAAGTGATTTTCTGAGTGCTGACTGTAGACCCTGCTAAATAGTTCACTTCTGTGCTTATTTATCCTCTCAAATCTATTTTTAAAAAGAAGAAAATGAGGGGAAAGGAAGTTAAATAACTTGCTTACGATCACAAAGCTTAGTAAACCAAAGTGTCCCCACAAAGTGTGTGAACGGAAACAGTTCAACACCAGAACTTGAGATCTTCACCACCATGCTGTACACGAGGTATGCTGCATAACTGACTTTTGTCACATGGTCTAATTTAAATTATTAGGCTTACAGTAAAGACCTAAGAATCTGAAACTGGAAAGAAGAGAGGGAGGGTAGGAAGGAGGGAGAGAGAGAGAGACAAGAAGGAGAAAAGAGGGAGAGGAAGGCAGAAAAGGAGACAGAAGGAAGGGCACACAAAAGCTTTTTTCATCCGGGTAAATGCAGCAAGCACACTATATCTAGAAAACAGAAGAGGTTACACAGAAGAAATTTTGAACTAGCTATAATTTCAACACTCGAGTTATAATTGGTTTTAAAACCTGTGAGTATATTTTGAGTTTATTTCCTTTCAGTTTATTTATTTTATGCAATCAATTGTATTATATATATAAAATTATTGCATGCTCAGTCTCTCATGCCTGATGGACTATAGCCGGCCAGGCTCCTCTGCCCATGGAATTTTCCAGGCAAGAATACTGGAGTGGTTTCCCATTCCCTTCTCCAGGGGATCTTCCCCACCCAGCCATCAAACCAACCTCTCCTGTCTTTCCTGCATTGGCAGGCAGATTCTTTAACACTGCACCACCTGGGGATCCCTATATATAAAATTGCTGTATGTATATATAAATATGTATTTTATATAAAATTTAGTATTCTACACTTTTTGTGTGACAGTGTAAGCATTTCGCCAGAGTATGGAGTCCTTAGCATCACACTACACGCCATCATTTAATTAAACTATCATGAATAACACCATCAAGAGCATCCAGGATCAGAAAGTTCTTTCTATTTTCTAATTATTTCCTTAGTATAGATTCCTAAGACCAGGCCTACTGAGTCAATGGGCATGAACCAGTCAAAAGATTGTTACTTCTCTTTTTTCTGAAAACTTCTTTTATTTTGTGCTTTTTTTTTTTTTAGTAAAAATTTAATTCTCCAGTAAAACAAATTCAATAAACATGAAGTGGTAACACAGACAATCTCCCAAAGCCAGTTTTATACAGAAGCTCCATCTCTAATGCAATCTTTGCCTCCGTACTGATACCCCCAGTGGCGCACCAGAGCAGACACGCCGCTGAGGCCGCGCACGCGCACTGCTGCTTCCGACGGGGAGGCTCCTCCTACCCTCCTCCGTGTGACAAATAACACTCTTGTCCTTTGGAAATCGAAAGGGGAGCCTCCTCCTCAGGAAGCCACGGCCCCGAGGGCACTCCGGGGCACAGTGAGACCGTCCCCGCTTTGCCCGGAGCATCCTGTGACTACTCTTATCACACCGCTATGGCATCGCCCTGTTTTGTTACCCCATGTGCAGCAATCACGCCCTACTCACCTCTCTATTCTTCCCATCTGGCACACGGGACCCGACATACTGTAAACATTCAATAAATTTTGACTGAATGAATAAAATCTAGAAATGACTCTGCCAAAAACTTAAGTCTGAGGTGGGCCGGAGACTCATGAAGGAAGCTCAACAAAATTTCGCCAGCAAGACAAACAGGAAGCATTTCCGGGAAACCCAGACCCATCAAATTTCTCAGAAAAGTAAACAGGGGTGAGGGCAGGGGAGGAATGCTGGGCCTAATGGGGGAGGGAAGAGAGTCTTACCTGCTAGAGACTCACATTTTATTTGAGCTTATCTGTCAGCCAGCTTTGGGACATCTGCATTTGGGTTTATTCCTTAAATGCTTGTCCTGACCAAGCCTGAATGCTCTTAAACTCCTATACTCTCCCCTGGTATATGTCAGGATAGGGGCCTCCCAGGTGGCGCAGTGGTAGAGTATCCACTTGGCAATGCAGGAGACACAAGGGATGCAGGTTTGATTCCTGGGTCAGGAAGATCCCCTGGAGTAGGAAATGGCAACCCGCTCCAGTATTCTTACCTGGAAAATTGGGTAAGCTATGTCTCAGTAATAAATTAAACCTGAAGTCTCAGTGGCTTAACAGATATATTTAGCTTGCTCACACAATCTGAGTGAGTTAGTGGCTCGTTCATCCATCTAGTCCTTGGGAATCCAGTTCTGTTTATCTTGTGACACTGCCATCCCAATATATGGTTTCCATGGGGTGCCATGGAGTGGATATGCCAGGCAACCTACAGTTTGCCTGAATTCCCACAATTCATTGGCTAGAAGCAGTCACATGGTCTTGCCTAATCCTTAAGGGTGCTGGGAAATGTGTTCTTTCCATTTGCCGAGGAGAGAGAATGTCCCTGAGACATTAAAACAGTTGATGGGGAGTTTAGTGCATTACAGAGACTCATGATATCGGATGCATCCCTATTCAGAATTACACACAGTCCTTGGTGGAAGGACATCCAGATAGTAACCTGGCTAGTGGTGCTCACCATGAAAGTTCCCTGTCAGCCTGTGGTCCTCAAGTCACAGAAAGACTGGGGAAAGCAGAGGCTGAGAACAGGGGTGGGGGAGCACAGGCTAGGGAGCAAAATGCCAATCATAATCCTGGGTTAGTGTAGAATTCTGGAAATTGAGTGGATGGTCAGCAAAGCACCATCAAGAACAAGAGAGTGTAATGGATCGTGAAAGGTGTCATGAGAAATGTCAATGACCATTCTTGTGTCAGCTAATGAAGAACAGAATCACAGCAGCAAGTATAGTGCTAAAAGTTCCTGAAGCTCATTCATTCCTCTTCCATTCATTAATTCAGCCAACAAATTGTTACTGATGCCTACTTGATCCGAGCACTGAAGATAGAGTAATGAACAAGAAAGACCATATCCTTGCCCTCCTGGGGTTTCATTTTACCTGGAAGTGGGGGAGGTGATGTCAAGAAGACAGGAAGGGGAGAGGGACCTGGGATATCACAGAAGGACATCTTCCTCCCAGAGGTAGAGGCCCAAAATAAACTTTCACTCGATGATGCCAGACTTGCTGGGACAATCCATCCACAGCAAGTCAAAATGCTTCCCAAGTTAGCCCTTTGCTGCTTTTCCTTGGCAGAAAGGAGATCATCTTGTGTCACCTAGCAACTCTGAGGAGGCCATACTACAAATCAGTGTACTTTAAGTAAGTGTGAACAATGAACTGGACATGTGTCTGAGTTGGTGCTAAGTCCTTCTCTTGTTCCTAAAAAAAATACACAAATGCCCTTTTTGAATCTCTAATACAATTTTCTATAGTCATCAAGTCTTTCCTTTTAGAGCTGCTACAATGGTTCTAACTTAGCCTTGGAGGCTTTTAGATTGTGCTTATTTGTAGCCTAACAACTTCCGAGAGGCCTTACGCATCTTACAGATTAAAAGTCAGCACAGGAAAGCTACTGACTACTACTGTGTCTCAAGCCCCCAAGTAGGAGATTTGGTGGAGGGGGCTGGGTTTTCTTGGCTGGGAAGAGGAAGGAGCCTGGCCCCCAGTTCTCCCTGGCAGATCCCAAGTGCTTGTTATCTGTTTCATGAAACACATTGAAAGAAACCCAGAGGAAGACTTTCCTGGTAGTTCAGACAGTAAAGAACCAGCCTGCCAATGCAGGAGATGTGGGTTCAATATCCAGGTCGGGAAGATCCCCTGGAGGAGAAAATGGCAACTCACTCCAGTATTCTTGCTTGGGAAATCACCTGGACAGAGGAGCCTAGTGGGCTACAGTCCATGGCGTCGCAAAGAGTCGGACAAGACTTAGCAACTAAACAACAACAAAACTCGGTCCAGCTAAAGCCACCGAGAGCCAGACCTAGCCTCCTCAGAAACCTGCAGTGGCATCTCCAAATGGTTATCAGCTGTCAATCATCCTCATGTAATTTTCTCTCCTTGCTGTGCTTACCAGAGGCTGAGGCAATCTCACAAATGTGGAGTCTCAGGATATGACTCACAGAGAAGCAAATTCCTCAGAAGCAACTGTGTTTAACTGAATTGACCACAGAAGCCAAGTCCAGGAAGTTCCTCCTGACAGGCATTGTCAGTGACCTGTTGCTGCTGTTCAATTGCTAAGTTCAATTGTGTCCAACTCTTTGTGGCCCCATGAACTACAGCATGCCAGGGTTCTCTGTCCCTCACTATCTCCCAGAGTTTGCCCAAGGTCATGTCCATTGAATAGGTGATCCCATTCCACCATCTCATCCAGATGAGATCATTCAGAAACCTGGAATATTAGGTCAGTGCTCGAAATTCCTACAGTGTGGGATCAGTAACAGGTGATCACAAGTGGGGCACAATGACTGTTAACTGGACAACCAGAAGGCCCAGGAACAGTGGGAAGCATGTCCAGCTGGGATAGGGGGCAGGACGGGGTGAAAGGAGGCAACCAGGAAGAGGAATGAGGCAAAGGGGCAGGCAAGGGGTCCAAGCAAGTATCAGTGGCCATGCACACTGCCCCCCACCTCCTCCCCAAGCAACCCCTCCCTGCCCACTACCCCTTGTCCCCATTCAGTTCCTTTCTTTGCAGTTTCTGCTAACATTTTCCCACNTTTTTTTTTTTTTAGTAAAAATTTAATTCTCCAGTAAAACAAATTCAATAAACATGAAGTGGTAACACAGACAATCTCCCAAAGCCAGTTTTATACAGAAGCTCCATCTCTAATGCAATCTTTGCCTCCGTACTGATACCCCCAGTGGCGCACCAGAGCAGACACGCCGCTGAGGCCGCGCACGCGCACTGCTGCTTCCGACGGGGAGGCTCCTCCTACCCTCCTCCGTGTGACAAATAACACTCTTGTCCTTTGGAAATCGAAAGGGGAGCCTCCTCCTCAGGAAGCCACGGCCCCGAGGGCACTCCGGGGCACAGTGAGACCGTCCCCGCTTTGCCCGGAGCATCCTGTGACTACTCTTATCACACCGCTATGGCATCGCCCTGTTTTGTTACCCCATGTGCAGCAATCACGCCCTACTCACCTCTCTATTCTTCCCATCTGGCACACGGGACCCGACATACTGTAAACATTCAATAAATTTTGACTGAATGAATAAAATCTAGAAATGACTCTGCCAAAAACTTAAGTCTGAGGTGGGCCGGAGACTCATGAAGGAAGCTCAACAAAATTTCGCCAGCAAGACAAACAGGAAGCATTTCCGGGAAACCCAGACCCATCAAATTTCTCAGAAAAGTAAACAGGGGTGAGGGCAGGGGAGGAATGCTGGGCCTAATGGGGGAGGGAAGAGAGTCTTACCTGCTAGAGACTCACATTTTATTTGAGCTTATCTGTCAGCCAGCTTTGGGACATCTGCATTTGGGTTTATTCCTTAAATGCTTGTCCTGACCAAGCCTGAATGCTCTTAAACTCCTATACTCTCCCCTGGTATATGTCAGGATAGGGGCCTCCCAGGTGGCGCAGTGGTAGAGTATCCACTTGGCAATGCAGGAGACACAAGGGATGCAGGTTTGATTCCTGGGTCAGGAAGATCCCCTGGAGTAGGAAATGGCAACCCGCTCCAGTATTCTTACCTGGAAAATTGGGTAAGCTATGTCTCAGTAATAAATTAAACCTGAAGTCTCAGTGGCTTAACAGATATATTTAGCTTGCTCACACAATCTGAGTGAGTTAGTGGCTCGTTCATCCATCTAGTCCTTGGGAATCCAGTTCTGTTTATCTTGTGACACTGCCATCCCAATATATGGTTTCCATGGGGTGCCATGGAGTGGATATGCCAGGCAACCTACAGTTTGCCTGAATTCCCACAATTCATTGGCTAGAAGCAGTCACATGGTCTTGCCTAATCCTTAAGGGTGCTGGGAAATGTGTTCTTTCCATTTGCCGAGGAGAGAGAATGTCCCTGAGACATTAAAACAGTTGATGGGGAGTTTAGTGCATTACAGAGATTCATGATATCGGATGCATCCCTATTCAGAATTACACACAGTCCTTGGTGGAAGGACATCCAGATAGTAACCTGGCTAGTGGTGCTCACCATGAAAGTTCCCTGTCAGCCTGTGGTCCTCAAGTCACAGAAAGACTGGGGAAAGCAGAGGCTGAGAACAGGGGTGGGGGAGCACAGGCTAGGGAGCAAAATGCCAATCATAATCCTGGGTTAGTGTAGAATTCTGGAAATTGAGTGGATGGTCAGCAAAGCACCATCAAGAACAAGAGAGTGTAATGGATCGTGAAAGGTGTCATGAGAAATGTCAATGACCATTCTTGTGTCAGCTAATGAAGAACAGAATCACAGCAGCAAGTATAGTGCTAAAAGTTCCTGAAGCTCATTCATTCCTCTTCCATTCATTAATTCAGCCAACAAATTGTTACTGATGCCTACTTGATCCGAGCACTGAAGATAGAGTAATGAACAAGAAAGACCATATCCTTGCCCTCCTGGGGTTTCATTTTACCTGGAAGTGGGGGAGGTGATGTCAAGAAGACAGGAAGGGGAGAGGGACCTGGGATATCACAGAAGGACATCTTCCTCCCAGAGGTAGAGGCCCAAAATAAACTTTCACTCGATGATGCCAGACTTGCTGGGACAATCCATCCACAGCAAGTCAAAATGCTTCCCAAGTTAGCCCTTTGCTGCTTTTCCTTGGCAGAAAGGAGATCATCTTGTGTCACCTAGCAACTCTGAGGAGGCCATACTACAAATCAGTGTACTTTAAGTAAGTGTGAACAATGAACTGGACATGTGTCTGAGTTGGTGCTAAGTCCTTCTCTTGTTCCTAAAAAAAATACACAAATGCCCTTTTTGAATCTCTAATACAATTTTCTATAGTCATCAAGTCTTTCCTTTTAGAGCTGCTACAATGGTTCTAACTTAGCCTTGGAGGCTTTTAGATTGTGCTTATTTGTAGCCTAACAACTTCCGAGAGGCCTTACGCATCTTACAGATTAAAAGTCAGCACAGGAAAGCTACTGACTACTACTGTGTCTCAAGCCCCCAAGTAGGAGATTTGGTGGAGGGGGCTGGGTTTTCTTGGCTGGGAAGAGGAAGGAGCCTGGCCCCCAGTTCTCCCTGGCAGATCCCAAGTGCTTGTTATCTGTTTCATGAAACACATTGAAAGAAACCCAGAGGAAGACTTTCCTGGTAGTTCAGACAGTAAAGAACCAGCCTGCCAATGCAGGAGATGTGGGTTCAATATCCAGGTCGGGAAGATCCCCTGGAGGAGAAAATGGCAACTCACTCCAGTATTCTTGCTTGGGAAATCACCTGGACAGAGGAGCCTAGTGGGCTACAGTCCATGGCGTCGCAAAGAGTCGGACAAGACTTAGCAACTAAACAACAACAAAACTCGGTCCAGCTAAAGCCACCGAGAGCCAGACCTAGCCTCCTCAGAAACCTGCAGTGGCATCTCCAAATGGTTATCAGCTGTCAATCATCCTCATGTAATTTTCTCTCCTTGCTGTGCTTACCAGAGGCTGAGGCAATCTCACAAATGTGGAGTCTCAGGATATGACTCACAGAGAAGCAAATTCCTCAGAAGCAACTGTGTTTAACTGAATTGACCACAGAAGCCAAGTCCAGGAAGTTCCTCCTGACAGGCATTGTCAGTGACCTGTTGCTGCTGTTCAATTGCTAAGTTCAATTGTGGCCAACTCTTTGTGGCCCCATGAACTACAGCATGCCAGGGTTCTCTGTCCCTCACTATCTCCCAGAGTTTGCCCAAGGTCATGTCCATTGAATAGGTGATCCCATTCCACCATCTCATCCAGATGAGATCATTCAGAAACCTGGAATATTAGGTCAGTGCTCGAAATTCCTACAGTGTGGGATCAGTAACAGGTGATCACAAGTGGGGCACAATGACTGTTAACTGGACAACCAGAAGGCCCAGGAACAGTGGGAAGCATGTCCAGCTGGGATAGGGGGCAGGACGGGGTGAAAGGAGGCAACCAGGAAGAGGAATGAGGCAAAGGGGCAGGCAAGGGGTCCAAGCAAGTATCAGTGGCCATGCACACTGCCCCCCACCTCCTCCCCAAGCAACCCCTCCCTGCCCACTACCCCTTGTCCCCATTCAGTTCCTTTCTTTGCAGTTTCTGCTAACATTTTCCCACATGTTACACTTATTTGCTAGGACTGTCTTAACAAACTGAGGAACTGAAACAACAGAAATGTATTGTCTCACAGTTCTGGAAGCTGAAAGCCCAGGAACTAGGTGCTGGCAATGACATGTGCCCTCTGAAGGCACTAGAGTTCTAGGTCTCTCTCCTAGCTTCTGAGAGTTTCTTGGGTTGTAGAAACATAGCTCCAGTATTTACGTGGCTTTTTTTTTTTTTTTGTTTGTCGCTCTGTGTCTTAATTTATTCTTTTTATAAGGACACACTCATACTGGATTAGTGCCCACTCTGGTGACCTCATCTGCAAAAACTCAGTTTCCAAGTTAGGTCTCATTCACAGGTCCTGGGGGTTAGTACCTCAGTGTAAGATCTGGCAACACGAGTCAATTCATAAAACGTATCAATCTCAGCTCTACTCTTTTTTTTTTTCAGTTTGTTATTCAGTGTTTATTAAATAGATTCAGTCTTATGTATGCTACACAGATTCAAAAGCAAGAGGATTCCACATGCTTATAAAATCAGTGCATTTAGCAAAGTAATACCATGGAGATAACAGCTTGATTAACAGCTCATTGGTCTTTTGTTAAATGAGGGAAGAGAAAGTTGGTCTGTGCGAGTCATTTCACACACACACACACACACAAAAAAAAAAACAGAATTGAGTTGCAATTCATAGAGAAGATACGTTCTAAAAATTAAAACATTAAGCCACATTTATTGGAAAAACTCACTATATAAAACACAAATAATTTTTATAGAGCATTGAGGAACTCCTCACCAGCTTAGAAGAGCCACGATAAGTTGCACAGACAGCCCTACTCTTTTTTCTTAATAGCTAACATGCATACAGTGGGCTTCTCAGTTGGCACTAGTGGTAAAGAACTCCACTTGCCAGTGCAGGAGGTGCTGGTTCAATCCCTGGGTCAGGAAGATCCCCTGGAAGAGGGAAACCCACTCCCGTACTCTTGCCTGGAGAATTCCATGGACAAAGGAGCCTGGTGGGCTACAGTCCACAGAGTTGCAAAGAGTCAAACACGACTAAAGTGACTTAGCACACACGCACACATGCATATGGTAAAAATTTCAAAGTTAAAAGAAATTAATCTCCCTCCCATTGCTGTTCCCCAGTCACCCTCCTCAAAAGTGATCACTGCTGCTTGTGTCTTATATCTCTTTCCAAGAGTAGTCTCTGTATGTAAAGCAGCCAGATACATACGTGGACAGACGGTTGAGAGAGACAGAAACAGAGATATCGCCTCCATTGTTTTGTTTTTATTTTTGCTCCTTTTTTAAGCAGTCGAATAAAAACCTTTCCATAAATAAATACTGAAGCCGTATATTACAGTGTAAGGGAAAACAATCAAGGAATAAAATGCCAAATCTTGGCAAACAGCGATATTCTCCACTCTTCTTGAAGTAAATGGAGTCTGAGATTTTCTATCCACAAGATAAAAATCAGTGACTAAGCTAAATCATAGAAAAGGAAAAGGGAAATTTCTGAGAGCAAGAAGAGGTGAAATTAAGGTTGCCTTTCCAGTGAGAAAGCAGATTCGATGCACAAGCCCCTTGGAGACACCTAGGAGGTAACCTCATGGCCCTTAATCCAAAACTGTCATGGGGCCTCTGCTCTGGGCTCAAGCTAACTCAGGCAGACCCCAAGAGAAATCCAGGCAGAAGTTGACAGTTGAAGATTTCACACGATCCTACAAAGATTCAGACTCATTCCTTCAAGATCTCAAATAAGCCTTCCCTTTCAGACACCCAGATGGTTTGTTTTTTTCCCAGAAACCTCTTAAGCCAATTTTTTTTTTTCCCAACCATGGTTTACAACGCATTATCCACCATGTCATGGTGGACAGAAATCCTGGCAGGCCCCAGCCACCGCTCTGTGGCTTGTTCATCTCCTTTCATCCAGATAACAGTCCACACAGTGCACTCCTGGGTCGCTTCACGCTTCCTAAGGGCTGCCTGTAAACCAGGACAAGCGCCCTCGGATGCGCCACTTTGTCCCGACAGCTCCAGTAGCGTCAATCAGCGCCTACACACCCCAGGTGACTCCAACATGCAGGCAGGGCTGGGAGCGACTGACTGAATTCAGCCAGGGTCAGAGCTCCAAGAACCTCCAGAGATGCTTACAGATCAGACTCGACTCATTCAGATGTGAACTGTCTCCCGAGAGCTGCAGTCAGTTCCCAGCTCAGTCCTCCGGCCCTTACTGACAGTTCTCTGCACCAGAGTTTTCAAGGTCTGACTCATGTCCTCACAAGGAAGGATGTGGGCTGTCAGGATGCTGGCAGGTGGGGCCAGCATGCTTCTGAAACAGTACTGCTTCTATGGTTTTTTCACACAAACACAAGCCTTTCAGTGGCCTCAACTTACTAATACGTTATTTCAGGGAGGCAGGATGAATTGGGAGATTGAGATGGACATATATACACTACTATGTATGAAATAGGTAACTAATGAGAACCTACTCTGTTGCACAGGGAGCTTTACGCAATGTTCTGTGGTTTTTACAGGAGAGAACTGACTCCATGTTAGACCTGTTTCTTTTACTTTAACATTTGCTTCCTGTTGCTTCTATCACAAAGGCCTGCCTCGGAGAACCCTGCCCCCCTGCCTGAATGCTAAATCAAAATGGCTTTGTTCAAGATGCTGTCTACCTGTGGATGGCTGAGGAAGAAAGAAATGGACACATTCCCTTCCAGAGGCCATTCCAGACGGTATTAACAAAATTAACAGCCTTTTTACTTTACTTTCTCATCTCCCCACACTCTGTTCTATAAAAGAACCTGGCATTCGAACCCTGATAAGACAGTTATTAGTTTGCCATTAATCTGCCATCTTCTCGGTCCGCTAGCTTTCCAAATAAGGTAGTATTGCTTACCTCAACACCTCGTCTCTCAGAATTATTGGCCTGTCACGAGAGGAGCAGCAAGAACTTAGACTCAGTAACATGGTGACAAAGAGGGAATATATGTATACATGCAGCTGATTCACTTTGTTGTAGAAACTAACACAACATTGTAAAGCAACTAAACTCCAGTAAATACTAAAAAGATACAACGTTATTTAAAAAAAAAAAACCCACATTCTACCTTCTCCAGCCCAGCTTTGGGAATGTACCAGGAAGCGCCAAGAATCCCTCCCTAATGTTTCTCATATGGTTGCTCTCTTGCCAAGCTACCGTGCTGACACAGCGTCAACAGATTCTCTTAAAGGAAAACTGCCGGGCAGCTGACTGCACAGAGGCCCTTGTCACTCACTGTCAATCTGCTAAAAGCACCTGAAAGCAAAGCAAGACACGTTACAGAAGAGAGGATGAGGTGGAGGTGGTGGAATCTTAGGACTCTGAGCAACATGGAGGGCACAACCAGGGGTCAGCATGATACATTTACAATAATAATAATATCAGTAGGGACTTCCCAGGTGGTCCAGTGGCTAAGACTCTGCACTCTCAATGCAGGAGGCCCAGGTTGGATCTCTGATCAGGGAACTAGATCCCACATGCTACAACTAAGACCCAGTGCAGTCCCAAATATATTAATTAATTAATTAATAATGATAATAATAATAGCAGCAGCAAGCCCTCTCTCACTCTGCAGAGTCAGCCTGTCCCCTGGGAGTTGGAGCTGCTTTGGGGAGAAAGATGGCTCGTAGGAAGACTTCTGACCTTTTGGGGAAAACTCATGTATCTCCTGAGGCCACCAGTGGAGAGTCCCAGCAGAGCCCAGGGCATCCCAGCTGGGGATAGAGTGGCAGGCCCATGTCTACAGCAGAGGACAAGCAGAGCTCAGGAAAAGCCTCTACAAAGAGAGGGGCTCAGAGAGCAACCTCTGCTGTTCTCCAAGCCTCACCTGGAAAACGCATTGCATCTGGAAGGATTCCGGGCCATTGAAGCCACCACTGGGGCACTTGCCTCCTTGGAGAGGTTCCCAGTGCTTCTCCGGAATGTGCCAAGCTTTACCTTTTGAACACTTGCTACGCCAAGTCAAGTGCTCTGCTCTATTGGGAGACATTTTTAACTACTAGGAAGTCCCTCCTACTTTTTGATCTCCGTATCTCATCATGATTACCCTGTACTTGTTTTCTGTGTATATCAATAGTATGTGTTTCCACACATGCGTAATTTGTTAACCATCCAATGGAAAATGTGCATGTTCCACCTCTAGGAATCTCTCCCATGGAAACACAAGCACAGGGACTTCCCTGGTGGTCCAGTGGCTAAGATTCTGTGCTCTCAATCCAGGTGGCCTGGGTTCTGTCCCCCGTCAGGGAACTAGATCCCACATGCTGCAGTGCAGCTAAGACTTCCTATTTGCCACTAAAGATCCCATGTGCCACAAGTAAGACCCAGTGCAGCCAAATAAATGAAAGGAAGGGAGGGAGGAAGAAAGAAAGAAACATGAGCACAAGTACGTAAGAAATGTGTGTGTGCGTGAGGACGGTCCCTGGGGAGTGGTAGCAGAGCGCTCCCTGGCACTGGGACTGTTCAGTCAAAATTGGAATGACCACACAGAGGATTACTGCATCAAACAGGACAGGAGAGTGGAGGTGACGGCTTCAGATGATCTTCCACTTACAAGCCCTTGAGTTGCTCCTCTCAGGAAGTGCATCTCAGGAAGAGCAAGCGCTCTGGCCTCACCTTCTGTCCTCTCTGCCTCCCTTGTTTCTCCTCCCCTTGGCACTGGCCATGGAGGCTCCATGGAGAAAGGGATCAGGACCAGGTGCCCATCAGGAACCTCCAAGTGGTCCCTGATGTGTCTGGGCCACCCCTTCTGGTTATGCTGGGAGGAGGGAATCTAATGTAACACCAAAAAAAACCAACACACAGGACCAGTGTACCCATCCCAACCACACACATTTCTATAGCCATGAAACCTATAGAGCTTCAAATGGGGCAATAACAGGCGCAGCCACAGGGAATGCAGCAGCTGCTCTGAGCATGGCATCAACCAAGTCTGCAGGCCCAAGACAGACAACCACAGCAACACTAGGAGTCTAGGAGGAAGTGCAACCAGCATGATCATGGAGGGTGGCCTGTGAGAGTAAGTGCTGCGAGCTTGTCCTGGGGGTTGCTTCCAGCATGTCACCAGGAATCAGTCCTCCCCTAGGGGGCAGCAGGAGTGTGGCAACTGCAAAAACAACTATTAGGTAGCCGGAAAAGTGATTGCAGTTTTGTACTGTTGAAATTTGCCATTTGATATTGAAGTACATTCTTAAATAAATGTAGTTATGTTATACATCATTTTAATGTGCATTACTCACTTTATGTTTTTTGCTAATGATCTATTACTTGCTGTTTCAGTTCAGTTCAGTTCAGTTGCTCAGTCATGTCCAACTCTTTGTGACCCCATGGACTGCAGCACACCAGGCTTCCCTCCATCACCAACTCTCTAAGCTTACTCAAACTCATGGCCATCGAGTCGGTGGCAACATCCAACCATCTTATCCTCTGTTGACCCCTTCTCCTCACACCTTCAATCTTTCCCAGCATCAGGGTCTTTTCCAATGAGTCAGTTCTTCTCATCAGGTGGCCAATGTATAGGAGTTTCAGCTTCAGCATCAGTCCTTCCAAAGAATACTCAGGACTGATTTCCTTGAGGATGGACTGACTTGATCTCCTTGCAGCCCAAGGGACTCTCAAGAGTCTTCTCCAACACCACAGTTCAAAAGCATCAATTTTTTGGTGCTCAGTTTTCTTTATAGTCCAACTCTCGCACCCATACATGACTACTGGAAAAACCATAGCTTTGACTAGACAGACCTTTGTTGGCAAAGTAATGTCTCTGCTTTTTAAAATCCTGTCTAGGTTTGTTATAGCTTTTCTTCCAAGGAGTAAGTGTCTTTTAATTTCATGGCTGCAGTCACCATCTTCAGTGATTTTTGGAGCCCAAGAAAATAAACTCTCTCTCTGTTTCCATTGTTTCCCCATCTATTTGCCGTGAAGTTATGGGACGAGATCTTTGTTTTCTGAACGTTGAGTTTTAAGCCAACTTTTTCAGTCTCTTCTTTCAGCTTCATCAAGAGGCTCTTTAGTTCTTCGCTTTCTGCCATAAGGGTGGTGTCATCTGCATATCTGAGGTTATTGATATTTCTTCTGGCAATCTTGATTTCAGCTTGTGCTTCATCCAGCCCAGCCTTTCTCATGATGTACTCTGCATATACTTGCTGTTTATTTGATATTTATTTTAGATTATAGAAATGATGCTAGACAAAAAGCAAATTCAAGCGATCTGAGTTCTAACTGGGTCATAAAGTAGAGGAGACAACTGGCAAGATCAACAACAAATCTGGCCCAGAAACTCCTGACCGTACAGTGCAATGGTGGTTCAAGAAGTTTTGCAAAGGAGACAAGAGCCCTGAAGATGAGGAGTTCAGTGGCCAGCCATCGGAAGCTGACAACAACCAATTGAGAGCAATCATCGAAGCTGATCCTCTTACAACTTCTCCAGAAGTTGCCCAAGAACTCAACGTCAACCATTCTACAGTCGTCAGGCATTTGAAGCAAATTGGAAAGGCGAAAACTCAATAAGTGGGTGCCTTGTGAGCTGATGAAAATTTTTAAAGTCGTCATTTTGAAGTCATCTTCTCTTATTCTACCCGACAACAAACCATTTCTCAGTCGGACTGGATTTTATGCGACAATCAGCTCAGTGGTTGAACCCAGAAGAAGCTCCAAAGCATTTCCCAAAGCCAAACTTGCACCAAAGAAAAGTTATGGTCACTATTTGGTGATCTGCTGCCTATCTGATCCACTACAGCTTTCTGCATCCTGGCAAAACCATTACATCTGAGAAGTATGTCCGGCAAATCAATGAGATGCACCAAAAACTGCAATGCCTACAGCCAGCATCGGTCAACAGAAAGGGCCCCATTCTTCTCCACAATAATGGCTGACTTCACATTGCACAAACAACACCTCAAAAGTTGAACAAACTGGGCTACGAAATTCTGCCCTACCCTCCACACATTCACCTGACCTCTCACCACCTGACTCCCACTTCTTCAAGCATCTTGACAACTTTTTGCAGAGAAAAAGTTTCCACAACAAGCAAGAGGCAGAAAATGCTTTCCAAGAGTTTGTTGAATTCTAAACCAAGGATTTTTATGCTACAAGAATACACTAATTTATTTCTCATTGGCAAAAATGTATTGATTGTAGAGGTTCTTATTTTGATTAATAAAGATATGTTTGATCCGAGTTATGACTTAAAATTCATGGTCCAAAACTGCAATTACTTTTTCATCAACCTAGTAGTAAGTGGTGAAAGTGAAAGTGTTAGCTTTTCAGTCATGTCTGACTCTTCACAATTGCACAGACTGCAGCCCACCAGGTTCCTCTGTCCGTGGAATTCTCCAGGCAAGGATACTAGAGTGGGTTGCCATGCCTTCCTCCAGGGGATCTTCCCAACCTGGGGATCGAACCCGGATCTCCTGCTTTGCAGGCAGATTCTTTACCACTTGAACCACCAGGGAAGCAGCTAATGTTTAGGTGATGGGACTTCTCTTCTCAATCACGCAGAGTGAACACTCCATAAGTGAACAAAATGGAAGCCAGAGCCTGCTGGGCCAGCTGAAGCCCAAAAGGAAAAAGAAACATAGAGCTCCTCAACGTTATGAGACAGCTTGGATAAGAGAGGAGTTTGAGGGAGAATGGATATATGTATATGTATGACTGAGTTGCTCTGCTGTGCACCCGAAACGATCACACCTGAAACTATCACAATTAAACTTGCTAATTGGCTATACTCCAATATAAAATAAAAAGTAAAGAGAAAAAAAAGATTTAATGATAGGAAGAGTCACCATCTCCACAGGGTAGGTGAAAGTCACCACAGGACAAGGAAAGCTAGTCAACCCAAAATCCATCTCCTTAACCAGGTGTAGAGCTACTAGACTGGGCAAAAAGAGGGTTTATGGATTGAATTTTATCTCCCCAAAAGTCAAGATCATCCTAACCCCCAGGACACACAAATGTGACCTTATTTGGAAAGAAGGTCTTTGCAGATGTAATCAATTTAAAGTGAGGTCACTGAAGTGGGCCCTACTCCATTATGGTATCCTTAAAAGAAGGGGAAAATTGGACATAGACAGTTACACACACACACACACACACACAGAGGGAACACAGTGTAAAGACAGCCATGTGTTGACAGAAGTGAAGACTGGAGTGTACATCTACAAGCCAAGGATTACTGACAACTACAAGAAACTGGAAGAAGGAAGGGATGATTTTTCTCCAGATCCCTCAGGGAATATGGCCCTGCCAACAGCTTGATCTCAGATTTCCAGGCCCTAAAGCTGTGAGAGAGTAAGCTTCTATCATTTTAAGCCATCCTAGTTTGTGGCATCACAGCCCTAGGAAACTAACACTTGGGGAACAGACCTGCGCCTGCTCTCACCACAGTCCCACTAGGAAGGATCTGCTGCTGCTGCTGCTAAGTCGCTTCAGTCGTGTCCGACTCTCTGCGACCCTGTAGACGGCAGCCTACCAGCCTCGAAAAGTGAAAGTGAAGTCGCTCAGTCATGTCCAACCTCGTGACCCCATGGACTGCAGCCTACCAGGCTCCTCCGTCCATGGGAGTTTCCAGGCAAGGGTACTGGAGTGGGGTGCCATTGCCCTCTACGAGGAAGGATCTAGGACACCACAAATGAGACAAGCTGATCTACAGCTACTTCAGGTTCTATAGGTTAAAAATCCAGTTGGTCTGGCTCTCTCTTGAAGAATTTGAAAGAGCTAGTCCTACTCCAAAATTGGTGGGCCCTCAACGCAATCCTAATCAAAATACCAACAGCATTTTTCACAGAACTACAACCAATGATTCTAAAATATGTATGTAAATACAGAAGACCACAACTAGCCAAAGCAATCTTAAGAAAGAACAGGGCTTGACATATCACACTCTCTGACTTCTGATTACTATACTATAGTAATAAAAAAAAAAAAGAAAGCTACAGTAATCAAAACAGCATGGTACTGGCACAAAAACAGATACATAGATCAATGAAATAGAATCAAGAGCCCAGAAATAAACGCATGTACATATGGTCAATTAATCTATGACAAAGGAGGCAAGGATATACAATGGAAAAANCTGATTACTATACTATAGTAATAAAAAAAAAAAAAGAAAGCTACAGTAATCAAAACAGCATGGTACTGGCACAAAAACAGATACATAGATCAATGAAATAGAATCAAGAGCCCAGAAATAAACGCATGTACATATGGTCAATTAATCTATGACAAAGGAGGCAAGGATATACAATGGAAAAACGAGTCTCTTCAATAAGTGATGTTGGGTGACAGCTACATGTAAAAGAATGAAATTAAAACATTTTCTCACTCAACATAAAAAGATAAACAAACTCAATATGGATTAAACATCTAAATATAAGACCAGAAACCATGAAACTCCTGTAAGAAAACATAGGCAGAATACTTTCTGACATAAATCGCAGCAATATTTTTTTGGGATCTATCTTCCAAGGCAAAAGAAACAAAAGCAAAAACAAACAAATAGGGTCTAATTAAACTCAAAATCTTTTGCTCAGCAAAAGAAGCCATCAACAAAATGAAAAGACAACGTATTAAATGGAAGAAAATATTTGCAAATGATGTGACCAATAAGGAGTTAATGTCAAAACACATAAACAGCACACAGAATTGAATATCAAAAAAAACCTAGTTAAAAAATGACAGAAGATATAAATAGATATTTTTCCAAAGAAGATATACAGATGGCCAACAGGCACATGGAAAGATGTTCAACATCAATAATCATGAGAGAAAGCACAATGAAGGATTACCTCATACCTGTCAGAATGGTTATCATAAAAAATACCACAAAAAGCAAATGTTGGCAAGGATGTGGAGAAAAGGGAACACTTGTACACTGTTGGTGAAAATGTACATTGGTGCAGCCAATTTACATTTATTGGAAAACAGTACGGAAGTTCCCCTAAAAATTAAAAATAGAATTACCACATGATCCAGCAATTCCACTTCTGAGTTTGTATCTGAATAAAAGAAAAACATTAATTCAAAAGCATACATGCATCCCAATGTTCATAGCAATTCTGTTTACAATAGCAAAGATATTAAAACAATCTAAATGTCCATCAACAGATGAATGGATAAAGAAGATGTGGTTTATGCATACGATGGAATACAACTCAGCCATTAAAAAAGAATGAAAATTTGCCACTTGCTACAACATGGATGGACCTGGAGAGTATTATACCAAGTGAAATAACTCAGACAGAGACAAATGCTGTACGCTATCAGTTAAATGTGGAATCTGGGGAAAAACATGAATGAATATAACAAACTGAAATTGACTCACAAGTATAGAGAACAAACTAGTGTTATCAATGGGGAGAGGGAAGGAGGGAGGGGCAAGATAGGGGCAGGTGATTAAAAGATACAAAATACTCTGTATAAAATAATAAGCTGCAAAGATATACTGTATAGCACAGAGTAAGCCAATTTTCATAATACCTTTATATAGAGTTTAATCCACAAAAATATTGAATCACTAGGTTATATACCTGAAACTAATATTGTATATAAGAACACTGTAAATCAATTATATTTCAATTTTTTTTNAAAGATACAAAATACTCTGTATAAAATAATAAGCTGCAAAGATATACTGTATAGCACAGAGTAAGCCAATTTTCATAATACCTTTATATAGAGTTTAATCCACAAAAATATTGAATCACTAGGTTATATACCTGAAACTAATATTGTATATAAGAACACTGTAAATCAATTATATTTCAATTTTTTTTAAGTGCCCCAACTTTTGGTGAAAGGAACAGTGTGTCTAAGACTGTGATGAAGAGCAGAGGAACAGCAGAGGATGTGTTAATTAATGGCCCTCACCTAGATCACTGTGTCAGGTCAATTTCCCCCTATAGGAGGAAGAAAAAAATCCACAAAACCATTCCCTTTCTCTTCTGCTATGTGTTCAAGAAGTGCCAAATCGCCATGCTCCCTGCTCTCCCAAACTGCTACCCAAACCAGAGCCCCTAAAGAGACAATCCATTATAGGACCCAGTTCTGCCTCTCCCCTCCCCACCCCAGGCCATGCCAATTGTCAGCCATGCCATGCCAAATGCCTATGTCTGGGCAGACATCTGACTTAAAGATATAGTATGAGTGGACATGTTCATACAAATAGTGTATGAGATGTACACCCAAAGATTACATCTACCCCATAGGATGCACTNAAAGAGACAATCCATTATAGGACCCAGTTCTGCCTCTCCCCTCCCCACCCCAGGCCATGCCAATTGTCAGCCATGCCATGCCAAATGCCTATGTCTGGGCAGACATCTGACTTAAAGATATAGTATGAGTGGACATGTTCATACAAATAGTGTATGAGATGTACACCCAAAGATTACATCTACCCCATAGGATGCACTCGAAAATCTCCACAAGCAGAAAATACTCATCTTCAGGCCAAAAAGCCATTGCTTTGTTTCAGGTCTCTTGATCTGTATCAGTTGAGACTGTAAGAAGGGTAAGAAACAGCAAGAAAGGAAGAACTATTGTAAACTATGGTGATTGTGATNTATAAAATAATAAGCTGCAAAGATATACTGTATAGCACAGAGTAAGCCAATTTTCATAATACCTTTATATAGAGTTTAATCCACAAAAATATTGAATCACTAGGTTATATACCTGAAACTAATATTGTATATAAGAACACTGTAAATCAATTATATTTCAATTTTTTTTTAAAGTGCCCCAACTTTTGGTGAAAGGATCAGTGTGTCTAAGACTGTGATGAAGAGCAGAGGAACAGCAGAGGATCTGTTAATTAACGGCCCTCACCTAGATCACTGTGTCAGGTCAATTTCTACCTAGAGGAGGAAGAAAAAAATCCACAAAACCATTCCCTTTCTCTTCTGCTATGTGTTCAAGAAGTGCCAAATCACCATGCTCCCTGCTCTCCCAAACTGCTACCCAAACCAGAGCCCCTAAAGAGACAATCCATTATAGGACCCANATTAACGGCCCTCACCTAGATCACTGTGTCAGGTCAATTTCTACCTAGAGGAGGAAGAAAAAAATCCACAAAACCATTCCCTTTCTCTTCTGCTATGTGTTCAAGAAGTGCCAAATCACCATGCTCCCTGCTCTCCCAAACTGCTACCCAAACCAGAGCCCCTAAAGAGACAATCCATTATAGGACCCATTTCTGCCTCTCCCCTCCCCACCCCAGGCCATGCCAATTGTCAGCCATGCCATGCCAAATGCCCATGTCTGGGCAGACATCTGACTTAAAGATATAGTATGAGTGGACATGCTCATACAAATAGTGTATGAGATGTACACCCAAAGATTACATCTACCCCATAGGATGCACTTGCAAATCTCCACAAGCAGAAAATACTCATCTTCAGGCCAAAAAGCCATTGCTTTGTTTCAAGTCTCTTGATCTGTATCGGTTGAGACTGTAAGAAGGGTAAGAAACAGCAAGAAAGGAAGAACTATTGTAAACTATGGTGATTGTGATAAAATTCCAATTAGAATGAAGTTTCTAACAGTGCAAAGACTTACAGGGACTTTCTTTCACCCTGCAAAAACACAGCTAGATAAACCGATTTCTGCTTTCACTTCAGAGTTTGCCTTGTATTATACTCTCTTTTAGCGAGCTTCCCTGGTGACTCAGTGGTAAAGAATCCACCTGCCGATGCAAGAGATGTGGGTTTGACCCCTGGGTGGGGAAGATCCCCTGGAGGAGGAAATGACAACCCACTCCAGTATTCTTGCCTGGGAAATCCCATGGATAGAGGAGCCTGGTGGGCTACAGTCCATGGGGTCAAACATGACTGAGTGACTAACTCGACTTAGTGACTAACAACAATACTGCCTTTTAGGGGAAAAAAGAATTGTCAGTCCACCAAAAGCCATGTCTTGCCAGCTGAATACTCTTCTCCCTCACTCCAATGACACATACTCATCCCTCCTGCACTTTTTTCTGAAGTGTTCCCTGGGAAAGCAAGCTTATTACCCAAACGTCTGTGTCAGTGTTCAAATGCCGCTCTTCCGCCCCTGCTCCCCTATCTCCCTCTCTACTCTCCGCTTGCCTCTGTGCTTCCCTCTTCTCTCCCTTTCTGGGCTGTGGGAAGAATTGATTAAGCTCCTTGTCCAACACTTGCAGGAGTCTTCTTTCTCTCTCCTGAGACTTCTTTGGCTGTGAGGAAACCCAGTTCCCATTGAGCCATTGTTGTGGGAGCCCACAGGCTGAAGGGGCAGGCAAGGGAGCTGGAGTCAGGCAGATGCTTTTTCTGTCATAGACAAAGGCCCTCTCTACCCGAGCCTCTCCAGTTTCCAACACTTGCATACCCCTCAGATCAAAGGGCTGCTCTGCATATGAAAAACACCACCCATAATGTGGCTCCCATCAGCCCCACCCGACCCCATCAGCTGCTGCTCTCAACAAAGACCCTGGCATCTGTTTAGGCGCAGCCCTCACCTTCTGGGGCACTGGCTTGTTGCATCCTCCTTTTTCTCAGTTCACTTTTGTGGGCCGTTCAGTCCCTTGAAGTAGAGTAGGGGACAGAGGGGAAGCTCTCTCTCACCCTCAGATCATTCCACTCACATCATTTTTCAAGACACTTTGAGGATTCTGGTCCTCACCTCTCCCTCCTCACCTCTGGTCCTCACCTCTCCTGCCTCAAGCTCATTTACTTCACCCTCTCTCAGCCACTCTTTTATTTTATTAATATTTTTTTTATTTATTCACTTACTTATTGGCTGCGCTGGGTGTTCATTGCTGTGTGGGCTTCTCCCTAGCTGGGGCGCGGAGGGGCTACTCTCTCCTTGCAGTGTGCGGGCCTCTCATTGCAGTGGCTTCTCTGGTTGCTGAGCGCAGGCTCGAGGGCACACAGGTCTCAGTAGTTGCAACTCCCAGGCTCTAGAGCACAGGCAAAAGAGTTGTGGCACAAGGACTTATTTGTTCCCGCGCATGTGGGATCCACCTGGACTAGGGATCAAACCTGTGGCTTCTGCATTGGCAGGCGGATCCTTTACCACTGAGCCACCAGGGAAGCCCCTTGGCCACTCTTAAAAATCTCTTTTCTTCTTTGCCTAAAAAGGGACCATGCCCTTCAAACAGTCTAAACTGACCCTTCATAGCAAAATGATGGGGAAAATTTGACTCCTTTCCTTGTCATGTTAAGAGATGCTGCCAGACTTGGGAACTAAAGCTTCCACACGCTTCACTGGACATGAGGCCTGCCTTTCAGAAGGAAAAGATGCTTCTCAAAACTTGAACCTGAGAATACTTCAGCCAAAGGATTCAGATGAGGACCAGAGAAACTGATCTTCAGTGATGTTCCAACCTGAAGAAGTGTCATTTTGTTGATGATGAGGATTCCTGAATTCCAGGAGAGCACAGGGAGACAAGCTGGAAGAGAACACCAGGCCTTTCCTCTTCCACTCCTGCCACCTCCTGCACATCCTCCAAGCCTCTTCTCCCTTTGATCAGGTCCCCTNAAAGGGCTGCTCTGCATATGAAAAACACCACCCATAATGTGGCTCCCATCAGCCCCACCCGACCCCATCAGCTGCTGCTCTCAACAAAGACCCTGGCATCTGTTTAGGCGCAGCCCTCACCTTCTGGGGCACTGGCTTGTTGCATCCTCCTTTTTCTCAGTTCACTTTTGTGGGCCGTTCAGTCCCTTGAAGTAGAGTAGGGGACAGAGGGGAAGCTCTCTCTCACCCTCAGATCATTCCACTCACATCATTTTTCAAGACACTTTGAGGATTCTGGTCCTCACCTCTCCCTCCTCACCTCTGGTCCTCACCTCTCCTGCCTCAAGCTCATTTACTTCACCCTCTCTCAGCCACTCTTTTATTTTATTAATATTTTTTTTATTTATTCACTTACTTATTGGCTGCGCTGGGTGTTCATTGCTGTGTGGGCTTCTCCCTAGTTGGGGCGCGGAGGGGCTACTCTCTCCTTGCAGTGTGCGGGCCTCTCATTGCAGTGGCTTCTCTGGTTGCTGAGCGCGGGCTCGAGGGCACACAGGTCTCAGTAGTTGCAACTCCCAGGCTCTAGAGCACAGGCAAAAGAGTTGTGGCACAAGGACTTATTTGTTCCCGCGCATGTGGGATCCACCTGGACTAGGGATCAAACCTGTGGCTTCTGCATTGGCAGGCGGATCCTTTACCACTGAGCCACCAGGGAAGCCCCTTGGCCACTCTTAAAAATCTCTTTTCTTCTTTGCCTAAAAAGGGACCATGCCCTTCAAACAGTCTAAACTGACCCTTCATAGCAAAATGATGGGGAAAATTTGACTCCTTTCCTTGTCATGTTAAGAGATGCTGCCAGACTTGGGAACTAAAGCTTCCACACGCTTCACTGGACATGAGGCCTGCCTTTCAGAAGGAAAAGATGCTTCTCAAAACTTGAACCTGAGAATACTTCAGCCAAAGGATTCAGATGAGGACCAGAGAAACTGATCTTCAGTGATGTTCCAACCTGAAGAAGTGTCATTTTGTTGATGATGAGGATTCCTGAATTCCAGGAGAGCACAGGGAGACAAGCTGGAAGAGAACACCAGGCCTTTCCTCTTCCACTCCTGCCACCTCCTGCACATCCTCCAAGCCTCTTCTCCCTTTGATCAGGTCCCCTGACCACCTCTCCTTCCATCCAGCCCACATGTGCCCTGACTTCATGGGTGACTGAGCACATTGTCTTCTGTTATGTATGCAGACTGAACTATTTTCCTCATTCCCGCCCCCATCCCCAGTTCATAGGTTAAAATGCTCTTGTGAACTTCACCCTCCTGTGACTGTATTTGGAGACGGGACTTTAAGAAGGTCATTAAGATTCTGGGAGCACCATGGGTGCTCAGTCGTGTCCAACTCTTTGCAACACTGTGGACTATAGCCCAACAGGCTCCTCTGTCCATGGAATTTTCCAGGCAAGAATACAGGAATAGGTTACCATTTCCTACTCCAGAAGGATCTTCCCAATCCTAGGATTAAATGCATGTCTCTCACGGCTCCTGCATTGGAGGGCGGATTCTTTACCTCTGCACCATCTGCCTACCTGCCTGCCTGCTAAATCACATCAGTCGTGTCCGACTCTGTGCGACCCCATAGACGGAAGCTCACCAGGCTCCTCTGTCCCTGGGATTCTCCAGGCAAGAACACTGGAGTGGGTTGCCATTTCCTTCTCCCTGCACCATCTGGGAAGCCCTAAATGAGGTCATATGGGTGGGGCTTCGATCCAATAAGACTGGTGTCCTTGCAAGAAGAGTAAGAAACACCTGAGTTTTCCCTTGCTCCCTCGAGGGGTATGTGAGGACACAACAAGAAGCAGCCATCTGCAAACAAAAGAGAGGCCTCAACAGAAACCAGCCAGGCGGCACTCTGATTTGGTACTTGGAGCTTCTAAATCTATGAGGAAATCAATTTCTGTTCTTTAAGTCACACAGTCTGTGGTGTCCTATATGGCAGTCCAAGCAGACAAGCATACTTCCTCCGCCCAGATCCCACAGGATGCTGGAGTAACAATAAGAACTGACATGAATCTCTCCACCTCCAAGCCCCAGTAAAAGTGACAACCTCTGCTAAGCACTTCACGACTGTGTCAGTCCCTTCCCAGAAATTTCCATTCTTGTTATTTCTGCATTGCCCTGAAAGGTGGCTGCTGGTGCTAAGTCGCTTCAGTCATGTCCGACTCTTAGCAACTCCATGGACTATATAGCCTACCAGACTTCTCTGTCCAAGGGACTCTCCAGGCACGAATACTAGAGTGGATTGCCATGCCCTTCTCCAGTGCATCTTCCCAACCCAGGGACTGAACTCAGGTCTCCTGCATTGCACACAGATTCTTTACCACTAAGCCAGGAAAGCCCTGAAAGGCAACTTCTGTTTGAATTGTTTAAAGTTCTGACAAGACAGACAAGCCTTGGTAGCAATAAACTACAAAGAATCATATGAAGAACAAAAAGCTGATTTTATACACTTAAGCACATCTGGACCTGTGACTGGGACAAGTGGACAGCAGCTCACTGAACAGCTACACACTGTATTTGCTTCTGCCAAAGAATGTTGCCCACCATCTGGCTCATGGGAGGGGAGTGGGTGTGGTTGAGTCATTCACCGCTGCAGTCACTGACCTTTAACCCCCACTGAAAGGAGTTCAGGGTGGAGATCCGAAGCAAGGCATTCGGATCTGTGCTCTGGGAAAAACTGGCAGAAGAGGCCTTCAGACAGATAGTTTTAGGAGAAATATTTAATGGACCTGGATTCCTACATCCTCCCATACTTAGAAAAAGCAGTAAAATCATTAACAGAGACATCTGTTCCTTGTGACTAGCAGCTACTTTCTTAAGATGTGTCCCTGGTTACACATCCCCACTTCATCAAAATCACACATATACTGACTGCCCCCTGCACCCCCATCCCTCTTGGAAGCAGTTCTTCAGAACTGTCTGAGAGGCTGCCGACCAGGCTATCGTCCTCAGTGAAAAGTGAAAGTGGAAGAGATAGTCTCTCAGTCACATCCAACTCTTTGCAACCCCACAGACTGTAGCCCACCAGGCTCCTCTGCCCATGGAATTCTCTAGGCAAGAATATTGGAGTGGGTAGCCATGCCCTCTTCCAGGGTATCTTCCCGATGCAAGAATCAAACCCAGGTCTCCTGCATTACAGACAGATTCTTTACCATCTGAGCTACCAGCTTCAGTAAGGCCCCCAAATAAAACCCAAACTCACAGCTCTCACCTTGTGTGTTTTTACCTTAGCCAACACTCCTGGAATCCAGGCTGCTTTTGGCCTTTCTTTTATTTTGCATTTTCTCCAGTATCAGCAATTGTAGTAGGTTTTCCTTTATACAACAACCTATATGACGCTCATGATCAAGTCCACACAGAGAGCAACACTAAATGACAGACGTCCATCCCCCTCTCCTGTTTCTCTCCCCCAGATCCCTGGCGTCTCCCTCCTAATGGCCCAAGGTCCTGGGCTAACACAACTGAAGCACTCAGCCAAAAGGCTAACTAACGCCAACAGCCCTGCAGAAGTGACCAACATCTTGGCCCCATCTGGCCCACACTCAGCTGCCAGGTGCATGTCCTACAATCCTGCTTCCTGTGCTCTCACTGTCCCTGGAAAGTAGCCATGTCATCCCCCTAATATCTCCGTCCCTTGGTTGAACCAGGGGGCACTGCCCTCAGGGCGCATAGGGAGTTCCCCACCTCACACTCATTCTCAAGCTCCATCACCCACCTCACCCTACCAGCCCAGCCCACTACCATTCAGCCAGCGCATCAGGCTTTAGGCCAGGGTTGCCAGTACTGCTGGCTCATCTGAACTATCTCCCTGTTTCTTCCACATGGGCAAATCCTAGTCTTACCTTGGAAATCAGCTCAAATTCTAATATGCTTATTAAAGTAAGCAGATAACAATAAGGAAAGAATTCCGTGACAGTAGGAGGAGCTTCCCAGGCAGCACAGTGGTAAAGAATCCACCAACCAGTGCAGGAGATGCAAGAGATGCAGGTTCGATCCCTGGATTGGGAAGATCCCATGGAGTAAGAAATGGAAACCCACTCCAGGATTCTGGTCTGGGAAACTCCAGACTTCCAGAGTCTCTAATTCAGGAACCAACGGGCCCAACGTTTTGCATTACCTGCATTGGCAGGTGGATTATTTACCACTGAGCCACCAGGGAAGCATTTTACCAACATTAAAAAATCAGAACATTTTCCAGAAAGTTCCAGACTTCTGACTTCTCTTAAAAAAAAAAAAAAAAAAAAAAAAAAAAATCTGGGAATTGGATGGAAGGTGGACAAAAAGTACAAACTTCCAGTTATAAGGTAAATATATGTTCTAAGGATATAACCAGCAGCATGATGATTTCGATAAACATTGCTGTGTGGTGTAGATGAAAGCTGTTAAGAGTCAAGGACTTCCCTGATGGTGGTCCAGTGGTTAAGAATCCATCTCCCAATGGAGAAGATGTGGCTTTGATTCCTGGTCAGGCAACTAAGATCCCACGTGCTGTGAGCAACTAAGCCTGTGCACCACAAACAGAGAAGCCCAAGTGCCACAAAAAAGACTTGGTGCCACCAAAAAAATTTTTTTAATTAAAAAAAAAAAGAAAGCTCCTGAGAGAGTCAATCCTAAGAGTTCTCATCACAAAGAAAAAGTACATTTTTCTTCTTTTTTGTACCAATAGGAGATGATGAATGTTACCTAAACTTAACATCCAATACTTTGGCCACCTGATGTGAAGAATCGACTTGTTGGAAAAGACTCTGATGCTGGGAAAGATAGAAGGTAAAAGGAGAAGGGGGCAGCAGAGGATGAGATGGTTAGATAGCATCACTGACTCGGTGGACATGAGTATGAGCAAACTCTGGGAGATGGTAAAGAACAGGGAAGCCTGACGTGCTGTAGTCCACGGGGTCACAAAGAATCAGACACAATTTAGCAGCTGAGCAACAACAGACTAAACTCATTGTGATAATCATTTCACAATCTATGTGCATCAAATTATTATCATTTTGTACACTTTAATGGAGAAGGAAATAGCAACCCACTCCAGTATTCTTGCCTGGAAAACCCCATGGACAGAGGAACCTGGTGGGCTACAGTCCATGAGTTGCAAAGAGTCAGACATGTCTGAGCAACTTAGCACACCTTAAACTTCCATAAGGCTATATGTCCATCCTGTTGTCACTGCTGTTTAGACATTAAGTTATGTCCCACTGTTTTGTGACCCTATGGACTGTAGCCCACCAGCCTCCTCTTGTGCACGGGATTTCCCAGGTAAGAATACTGAAAGTGGGTTGTCATGCCCTCCTCCAGGGGATCTTCCCAACCCAGGGATCCAACCTGCGTCTCCTGCACTGCAGGTAGATTCTTTACCACTGAGCCACCTGAGAAGCCATCTGACTAAAATGGAAAAAAATAAAATAAAATAAATAAATTTTATAATGTTATTCCAAATTACAATTTTTTTTAATGGGAAGGTCTGACCATACTGGGTGCACATTTCCACATGGCCAGGAAACAACTAGAACCAAGCAGCCATTTCTGTCATCTTCACTTGGCACTTTCACCCCCCCAACGCCATAGTTCCTATCACTCCCCACTCCCAACACAGGCCAGGTGTATGCATGCCTTCACCTACCCAGTCCCTATGATCCATGATCTACATGCTGCTGCTGCTGCTGCTGCTAAGTCACTTCAGTTGTGTCCACCTCTGTGCAATCCTATAGACAGCAGCCCACCAGGCTCCCCCGTCCCTGGGATTCTCTAGGCAAGAATACTGGAGTGGGTTGCCATTTCTTTCTCCAATGCATGAAAGTGAAAAGAGAAAGTGAAGTCGCTCAGTCATGTCCAACTCTTAGCGACCCCATGGACTGCAGCCTACCAGGCTCCTTCACCCATGGGATTTTCCAGCACAGAGTACTGGAGTGGGGTGCCATTGCCTTCTCCGATGATCTGCATAAGCACCTTTAATAACCATATGGGATTCAACAGCCTGGACAGACCATAATTTAACCAGTTCTCAGTGGCTGGGCCCATAGTTTGCATCAATCACACTGCAGTTAATCANCTCCTTCACCCATGGGATTTTCCAGCACAGAGTACTGGAGTGGGGTGCCATTGCCTTCTCCGATGATCTGCATAAGCACCTTTAATAACCATATGGGATTCAACAGCCTGGACAGACCATAATTTAACCAGTTCTCAGTGGCTGGGCCCATAGTTTGCATCAATCACACTGCAGTTAATCACAATCAAACATACATCTTTGTCACTTGCTCCATCATTTCATGGGATAAATTCATAGAGGTTGGATTACTGGGTCAGTTTGATACAGTACACCCACAAAAAGGTTAAAGATACCATTTTAAATCAGTTATAACACAAAATGAGAAAAATCAGCTAGCTAGATGACATCTTTTCTACTTGGACATTTTAAATTAACCAATGGCAGTTCTCACATCTCCTTCCATTTGGGCTCCACCCTGAGCCCTCTAATGTTGTAAATATTAACATCTTGTGAAACTTTTATTCCACTACTTCTGCCACCTGACAACATCCTTTAGTGACATCCTAAAGGATGTCAAAAATCACATTGCTACAAGAGATTAAGCCACACTGAAAGTGCCTACAATGTATTCAGTGCTGCTAGACACCCACTCTCCCGATCATGCATGTATAGAGTTTTTTTAATTAACATAATTTTTTAATTGGAGGCTAATTACTTTACAATATTGTAGTGGTTTTTGCCATATATTCGCATGAATCAGTCATGGTTGTACATGTGTCCCTCATCCTGAACCCCCTCTCACCTCCCTTCCCATTCCATCCCTCAGGGTCATCCCAGTGCACCAGCCCTGAGCACCCTGTCTCATACATCGAACCTGGACTGGCAATCTATTTCACATATGACAATATACATGTTTCAATGCCATTCTCTCAAATCATCCCACCCTTGCCTTCTCCCAGAGTCCAAAAGTCGGTTCTTCACATCTGTGTCTCTTTTGCTATCTCACATTTAGGGTCATTGTTACCATCTTTCTAAATTCCATATATATGCATTAATATATGATATTGGTGTTTTTCTTTCTGACTTACTTCACTCTGTATAGTAGGCTCCAGTTTCATCCACCTCATTAGAACTGATTCAAATGTATTCTTTTTAATAGCTGAGTAATATTGCATTGTGTATATGTACCACAGGTTTCTTATCAATTTGTCTGACGATGGATATCTAGGTTGCTTCCATGTCCTGGCTATTATAAACAGTGCTGCGATGAACACTGGGGTACACGTGTCTTTTTCAATTCTGGTCTCCTCGTTGTGTATGCCCAGCAGTGGGATTGCTGGGTCGTATGGCAGTTCTATTTCCAGTTTTTTAAGGAATCTCCACACTGTTCTCCATAGTGGCTATACTAGTTTGCATTCCCACCAACAGTGTAAGAGCGTTCCCTTATCTCCACATCCTCTCCAGAATGTATTGCTTGTAGACTTTTGGAAAGCAGCCATTCTGACTGGTGTGAAATGGTACCTCTTTGTGGTTTTGATTTGCATTTCTCTGATAATGAGTAATGTTGAGCATCTTTTCATGTGTTTGTTAGCCATCTGTATGTCTTCTTTGGAGAAATGTCTGTTTAGTTCTTTGGCCCATTTTTTCATTGAGTCATTTATTTTTTCTGGAATTGAGCTGCAAGAGCTGCTTGTATATTTTTGAGATTAATTCTTTGTCAGTTGCTTCGTTTGCTGTTATTTTCTCCCATTCTGATGGCTGTCTTCTCACCTTGCTTATAGTTTCCTTCGTTGTCAAAAGCTTTTAAGTTTAATTAGGTCTCATTTGTTTATTTTTGCTTTTATTTCCATTACTCTGGGAAGTGGGTCATAGAGGATCCTGCTGTGATTTATGTCAGAGAGTGTTTTGCTTATGTTTTCCTCTAGGAGTTTTATAGTTTCTGATCTTACATTTAGATCTTTAATCCATTTTTATTTTATTTTTGTGTATGGTGTAAGAATGTGTTCTAGTTTCATTCTTTTATAAGTTGTTGACCGGTTTTCCCATCACCACTTTTTAAAGAGATTGTCTTTTCTCCATTGTATATTCTTGCCTCCTTTGTCAAAGATAAGGTGTCCATAGGTGTGTGGATTTATCTCTGGGCTTTCTATTTTGCATATAGGTTTTTACCTTGAGTTGGTTCCTGTAACAAGACACCTTGGAAATGATGCCAAAATCTACCCCCTCTGCCCAAACTGTGCAACTTTACCCTGGATCCTATGACAGGCTGAATCATGTTCCCCAACATTTATGTTGAATCCCTAACACCCTAACTACTTTAGAATGTGACTCTGGTTTATTGTTCAGTCGCTAAGTTGTGTATGACTCTTTGTGACCCCATGGACTGCAGCACTCCAGGTTTCCCTGTCCTTCACCATCTCCCAGAGTTTGCTCAAATTCATGTCCACTGAGATGGTGATGCCATCCAACCATCTCATCCTCTGTCGCCCGCTTCTCCTCCTGCCCTCAGTCTTTCCCAGCATCAGGGTCTTTTCCAGTGAGTAGCCTCTTCACATCAGGTGGCCAAAGTATTGGAGTTTCAGCTTTAGCAACAGTCCTGNGAGATGGTGATGCCATCCAACCATCTCATCCTCTGTCGCCCGCTTCTCCTCCTGCCCTCAGTCTTTCCCAGCATCAGGGTCTTTTCCAGTGAGTAGCCTCTTCACATCAGGTGGCCAAAGTATTGGAGTTTCAGCTTTAGCAACAGTCCTGCCAATGAATATTCAGGGTTGATTTCCTTTAGGATTGACTGGTTTGATCTTGCTGTCCAAAAGACCCTCAAGAGTCTTCTCCAGCACCACAGGTCAAAAGTATCAATTTTTTCGTGCTCAGCCTTCTTTATGGTCCAACTCTCAATTCTGGAGAAGGGTCTTTAAAGAGGTAATTAAGTTAAAATGAGCCAAAATGAGACTGCAGCCTCCCTGGAAGTGTTTTCTCTTGTGACCCCAAAGGCAGCCAAGCAGGGTCAGATCCAGCTGAGGTCAGAACCCCAGCTGCACAAGTGGGATCCAGGTACCTGTACAAAAAGACTTTTTTTTTTAGTTCACTTTACACTTTAGAAGGGCCACTGAGATGCAGGGGAAGGCGAGATCAATACCTGCTTTGTCTTTGAATCCTGAAAATAAGAAACTGAGAGTCCAGTCCATGCTGAGTGCTTCAGAAGATGTGTCCCAAATAAAGACTCACAAATGAAAGGAACGATGACTCAGGTCCCAAGTAGGCCTGCACCCAAGTGGAAACACAGAGCTGAACTCTGCAGCATCTGAATATCACAGCCAGCCATAGGGACACCGTTGATTCAATTTTCCATTACTGGTCAAAAAATAAGGGATTAAAGGAATGGCCAAGGTGAAGAAATGCTGTGGAAAACCTCTTCTTGGCTAATGGGCCAGTCCAGACTTTCAATTTCTGAAGACTGTGCCCATCTGCAATACCGGTGTGGATGCTATATGTGAAAGCAGGGACAGGTTAAATCAAGGAAGAGATGTTACCACTCCTGGGGCATTTACAGTAACTTCAACACTTCACCCAGCTCTGCATAAGAACACAAAAATAGGGACTTCCCTGGTGGTCCAGTGGATAAGAATCCACATCTCCACTGCAAGGGGCATGGGTTTGATTCCTGAATTAGGGAACCAAGATCCTGCATGCCATGTGGTGTAGCCAAAAAAAATTTTTTTGACTTTAAAAAAAGAACATGAAAATACTATGTGGGAGAAAGAATCTTTAAAAAGCAAAAGAATTTGATACAAGCAAGAAAGATTGGGCTTAATGTGAATTTTAAGGTGCCAGTCTATATATATTATAAACAGCTGTCAGAAAGACTATATTCAACTTTTGTAAATTATCAGCACACACTCAAGTTGTATCCCACTTTAGCAAGTTATCCACAAGTTCACGGGTTTCCCCTTGCTCTTTCCAAGCTGTGCCCACTGAGGCTGGAGTTTCACACATCCTACGTGGCTTACACATTCAGCAGTAGCTAGCCAACAGCCGCTGATGAGCCCCTCCAAGGCACCAGATGCCCTTTTATTTATTTATTTATTTATTTTTTCATCTCAGGTGCACATGAGTTCCCAATCTTGAACCCGCCCTCCCCCCACCTCCCACTCCACATCAACCCTCTGGATCATCCCCGTGCACCAGTCCCAAGCATCCCATATCCTGAACTGAATATAGACCGACGATTCGTTTCCCACACGACAGCACACATGTTTCAGTGCCATTCTCCCAAACCATCCCCCCGCCCCAAAGTCCAAAAGTCCATTCCATGCATCTGTGTCTCTTTTGCTGTCTCGTATATAGGGTTATCATCACCATGTTTCTAGATTCCATATATATGAGTTAGTATACTGTATTGGTGCTTTTCATTCTGGCTTACTTCACTCTGTATAATTGGCTCCAGTTTCATCCATCTCATTAGAACTGATTCAAATGTATTCTTTTTAATGGCTGAGTAATACTCCATTGTGTATATGTACCACAGCTTTCTTATCCATTCATCTGTTGATGGACATCTAGGTTGTTTCCACGTCCTGGCTATTATAAACAGTGCTGCTATGAACATTGGGGTACATGTGTCTCTTTCAATTCTGGTTTCCTCGGTGTGTATGCCCAGCAGCGGGATTGCTGGGTCATATGGCAGTTCTATTTGCAATTTTTTAAGGAATCTCCACACTGTTTTCCATAGTGGCTGTACTAGTTTGCATTCCCACCAACAGTGTAAGAGGGTTCCCTTTTCTCCACACCCTCTCCAGCATTTATTGCTTGCAGACTTTTGGATTGCAGCCATTCTGACTGGTGTGAAATGGTATCTCATTGTGGTCTTGATTTGCATTTCCCTGATAATAAGTAGAGTTGAGCATCTTTTCATGTGTTTGTTAGCCATCCATATGTCTTCTTTGGAGAAATGTCTATTTAGTTCTTTGGCCCATTTTTTGACTGGGTCGTTTATTTTTCTGGAATTGAGCTGCGTAAGTTACTTGTAAATTTTTGAGATTAGTTGTTTGTCAGTGGTTTCATTTGCTATTATTTTCTCCCATTCCAAAGGCGGTCTTTTCACCTTGCTTAGGGTTTCCTTTGTTGTGCAGAAGCTTTTAATTTTAATTAGATCCCATTTGTTTATTTTTGCTTTTATTTCCAGTATTCTGGGAGGTGGATTATAGAGGATCCTGCTGTGATATATATCAGAGAGTGTTTTGCCTATGTTCTCCTCTAGGAGTTTTAGAGACACATACAGACTGAAAGTGAAGGGCTGGAAAAAGATATTCCTCGCAAATAGAGACCAAAAGAAAGCAGAAGTAGCAATACTCATACCTGACAAAATAGTGGTGCTGGGAAAACTGGTCCACCACTTGTAAAAGAATGAAACTAGATCACTTTCTAACACCACACACAAAAATAAACTCAGATGCCCTTTTAGAAGCTGAGGTACAAGGATCAAGAGTCCATAGCCCAGTTTTGGAGGAGCCTACACCTTTTGGGGAGGCAGTCATCAGGGGCAGAGGCTGCCATGGGGACACTGAGAGGACAGCAGAGGGTTCTTTAGGCTTGGGAGGCCTTCACAGAGGACACAATATGTTAGCTGAATCAGCTGTTGGCCAGAGGTGCAGCATGGCAAGGGTTCCCAGCAGAGGAAACAGTGTGTGCCTACCCTGAGCTCACCTGAGTCCTTCACTAGGCTAGGAAATGTGTTCTTTTGTTTTTTCTTTTTCCTTTTCTTTTTGGCTTTCCTGACGAAGGATCAAGGGTCAGATCCTGTAAGGATACAGGCCTTACAGGAAAGCACAGATTCCTTACAAGTGGACCATCAGGGAATTCCTGGAAGGATGTTCTTATTCAAAAGCAAATCTGCCCATATTTTAGGAACCAGTTCCCTTTCAGAGAGCGCTTTCCAGGTGGCTCAGTGGTAAATAATTTGCCTGTAACGCGGGAGATGCGGGTTGGATCCCTGGATCAGAAAGGTCCCCTGGAAGAGGGCATGGCAACCCACTCTAGTATTCTTGCCTGGGAAATCCCATGGACAGAGGACCCAAGCGGACTATGGTTAATGGGGTCTCAAAGAGTCTGACATGACTTAGCCACTGAGCACGCACGTCCCTTTCAGAGATTTCACATACCTTTTTTCTAGGTCTTTATTGTAAATAAAACCTACCAAGGAAAGATACGATATCAAGATCTTCACCTTTTTTAAGTTATAGTTGATTTACAAGGCTATCTTCATTTTAGGTGTACAGCAAAGTGATTCAGTTATACATGCATATCTATATATTCTTCTTTAGATGCTATTCCATTATATATTGTTACAAGACTTTGAATATAGTTCCCTGCGCTTTATAGTAGCTTCTTGTTGTTTATCTGTTTTATATATAGTAGTCTGTATCTGCTAAGCCCAAGATCCGAATTTATCCTTCTCCCTTACCCCTTTGGGAACCATACGTCTGACTTCTATGTCTGTGAATCTGTTTCTGTTTTGTAAATAACTTTATTCGTATCAAGATCTCCATCTTCAAGCACATTCCATCTCAATGATGGAAAACATGGTCAGTCTCAAAGGTAAGATCGCTTGCTTTTATTGGAATTTATGACTTGGGAGCAGCAGGAACTCCCTCAACAAATCAGACTGTAAGTCTAGGAGAGTGGCAGTGCCCAGAGGCGGAACTAGATTAGAAAACTGGAGACCAAGAGGGCAGGCCAGCCCTGCACAGTCTCGCTGAGACTCCAGGCCGAACGCCAGGGTCATTCCAACAGGAAACTGTGCCCAGTGGCTTCTGCTCGCTGACCCACCCTCGTGGCCTCTGAGAACAGAGAATTGCCCGCCCCACAGGGTTGTTCTTAAGATCCAACACACTGATGGGAGAAGATGCAGAGAGAACTACAAAGGCACCGTGCAGTAGTCCTGCCTTCAGCCTCCCCTGGGCCTGGAGGATCTGCCTCCTTCACAAAGAATCTGACCCTCTCTCCTCAGGAAGCTTTCTCAAGGGAGGGAGCACCAACCAACTTCGCCAGCACCTCCCAATTTCCCTCTTCTCCAACCTCCACCAACAATAGCCAAGGACAGAGACATGGGGCATCTTTTGAGGAACTTGCACAGCCTCACCGGCCGGATCATGATCTTCTGGGGGCAGGGGCTGCCTCCCCAACTCTGCCCTGCCTTGGACATTTCCAGTGCCCCAGCCTAGAGCCAGTTTTTCTTCTATTAAGTGACTGACCTGCCTAAAGAGAGCTTCCTCCGAAGAAGAAAGATCTACATCTTCTCCAAAACTGTGACTCAAGAAACGCACCTCCAAGTATGTCCACCAGATGAAACCATCATTTAAGGCTTCATTCTGCGGGACTTCCCTGGCAGTCCAGGCATTAAGACTCCACCCTTCCAATGCAGGGGGCACAAGTTAGATCCCTCACCGGGGAACTAAGATCTCACATGCCATGTGGTACAGCCAAAAGTTGTGTGTTTTTTTTTTTTAATTAAGATTTCATTTTGTAAAAAAGCAAAGGACTTCTCAGCTGAAAGAGTGACAGAGTTATTAGGTCCTGGGATAAAGAGGGCAGGAGCTGGTAGTGACATGGCCACTGCTGGACCATACTGTAGAAACAGTGACTGCTGCCATGACAAATATGTTAGTGCCATGTATTGGCAAGAATGAAAAAGTGAAGTGACAGTTGCTCAGTAGTGTCTGACTCTTTGAGACCCATGGACTGTGGCCCTCCAGACTCCTCTGTCCATAGAGTTCTCCAGGCAAGAAGACTGCCATGGGTAGCCATTCCCTTCTCCAGGGGGATATTCCCAACCCAGCGATAGAAACTGGGTCTCCTGCAGTACAAGTAGACTCTGTACCATCTGAGACACTAGGGAAGCCCACTGGCAAGAATAAACAATATACAAAAGAACCATTCTTTGCCAACAGCAATTCAGAGAATAAGAACACAAACACGTCATCTAAAGAGCACTGTGAGCTTTGCAAGGGACTCATATCCCACTAACTGCCTCTTAGGCTACTGGAGGCCCAGAAACAAGGCCTTGCACATGGAACACAGGGCAATGCCAGACATGTTGGCTGCATTCATATCAGCTCTCAGATCCCATGACTCAGACCACAGACCCAAGTGTGACTGGATCCCAAGGACGGACCCCAATGCCAAGGGGACTGGGGCTGTCTCAAATTCCTACCACACTACACCCTGACAGCCAGTCCCTCACTGGGGCAGCAGGCAGGGGAATCTTGTGGTTGGACAGTCATTCTGGTTAGTTCCTCAGAGGAAGTATATAATGCACCATGTCTGGAGCTTGAGCATAAATGCCTGGTGGTACGTGACTGTGAAAATGGAATTTAGAAAGATCACTTCTCCAAGAAACTCAAAATCTTGAATGGGAACCAGTCTATGCAGAAGGGGAGGGAGGTGAAGTGACACCCATGGCTGAGCTCATGTTAAGAGAGTTAACTTAGGCAGGTTGATAAGGAGTCCAAGCCTAAGCCCCCTTTAAGGAAGAGGTGAACATTCTTTCTTTTTCACATTCTTTTGCCTTAGACATGTAGGCCTCATAGGCAGCAGTATTTCTTGCTCATGGACAAGCTTTTTTGAGCTAAAAATGTATGTTGTGGGAGAAGGTCTGGGTAAAATTTCTACAGCCTTGAGCTCTGGCTTAGCCCCATTCCTTCTGGCTAATCTTGTGCTGACGTCATCCCAGGATGTAGGTTATGGGAAAGGGTCTGGGCAAAATTTTCACAACCTTGAAGTATTTTTTTCTATTCTCAGCAGCTAGCAGAAAAGTATATAAAGACCTGCTTAAACTAACAAGGTGGGTAATCTTTCTACCCCCTTCTGATGTCTATGTCAGAAGCTTTATCTGTCGCTATCACTTTAATAAAATTTCTACTACACAAAACTCTGAGTGAGTGAGACTCTCTTTGGTCCCTGAGTTAAATCTTCTCCTTCAGAGACCACAAATCCAGTGGAACAGTATAAGCTTTCATCTATCATTTCGGCAACTCACTGGGATCCCAAGACAAGGTATAGCTATCATCTTGGGGGCTAAGCTAGAGCTATCAATGTGCTTTCTTCACACAAGGAATGGCTTTGCTGCCAGGAGTATCAAGTAGGCATGAGCTTCAGATGAAAAAAAAAAAAAATCAGCCCATGATTACAGAGCGAACGCATGGGGGAATTTGCATTTGATTCTAGCTGTGTTAAAAGTCTTGGTGAGCTTGAGTGTCCAATAGAATATGGTGGTCAATGTGAGACCCTGGAGATCTGAGTTGTAGCAGAGGGTTTTGGACTAAGTTGTTCGATCCATCAGTGACTGGCCATGTAAGGTTGGCTGTTGAGTAGTCGAATTGTGGCTACTATGACCAAGGAAGTGAACTTTTAACTTTACTTAATTTGAATTAAAGTTGAAAAGCTGATACTTGATGCATCAATTGGAAAACTTTTATGTATGTTTGAAACCACTTGAGCCCCTGAATGTCCTTTTTCAACTCTAAATTTTATGGAACTGAAGGGCAGATCAAGCATGCCTTTTTGTCAAAAAGTTATTTATTTATTTTTGGCTGTGCCAGGTCTTCATTCCTGCATGGGCTTTTCTTTAGCTGTGGCAAGCTGGGGCTACTCTTCAGTGCTCTGAAGTTCACTGTCCCTTAGTTTCCTCACTTATAAGACAGGGATGATACTGCCCGTGTTGTCAAATGCTGAGGATTCAAAGTAAAATTACCAACAAGGCCTGGCTCATAGTGAGCACTCTACGTCAGTTCTCTTCCCCTTACGTCTGCATAGTAAGATCCCACATGCCACCGGCTGACTGCGGCCACGTGCCGCAATAAAGACCCAGCACAGCCACAAATAAAGGAAGAACGTTGAGAGAAGTTAAGTGAACCCCTTCAAAGTCACACCCTGGTAAGTGACAGTGTGGGAATTCTAAGCCCAGCTCCTCCGGCTCTGGATCCAGGGCTTCCTCCACTAGCAAGGTGCCAGCCCCAGGCTCGAGCTCCCATATCCCACAGTCCAAGAGGCAGGTGAGAAGCCACGAAGCATAGGCCTCTGGGCTCCTCCCAGTCCTCAAAGGCAAGACTCCGACTCTCCTTACTGCTCTGCTGTTTGCTTCCTTCTGCTTCTCTGGCCTCTTCCTAGTTTGGGAAATGGGCTCAGAAATCTACAGGGTTAGCCATCTCCCTCTCTCAGGGTGACTGCACAGTCAACACCCAACGATGTCCTTCTTCAGAACGACAGGCGATTGCTACAGATTAAGGAGAAAGCAACCAGCCACCCTTCAAATGAGCAAGAGAAAACGGGAGTCCTAGAGAATGAGTTAGGATATGTCTTCTACCAAAAAAAGGACAAATGATCTCGTTTACTGAAAAGGGAGCCTCCATCAACCATCACCCTGAAAGTCAGATGGAATTCTACAGTGTGTCACAGCAATGAGGATGATCCGTGGACAACCACACACAGCAACATGGGTGAGTCACAAAGGTAAAGCTGAGTGAAAGAAGACCAGCACCAAGGGGCGCACCGTGTACCTGCACTGATGGGACATTCTAGGACAAACTAACTTATGCTCAAAAATTTCCAGGGCAAGGATTATCCCTGGGGTGGGGACAAGGGCAGGACCGCAAGGCTTATGGTGAGCTGGAACTCTTCTGTTTCCTGCCCTGGACAGGTGGCATGTGGCTTGTGTTTGTGAAAATTCATCAAGTGCAATTATCTGTAGAGTTATGTTACAGTGAAAACTTTATACAGCTTTCTCGGCTGATGGAAATCTTCTTGATTTCTCCTAAATTTAAATAACTCTAACCTCACTAGCTTAACCTCAAGGTCTTGTAAGAGGAGGGGAGTCAGGCAGGGATGGACTGGGAGACTGGGGTTGGTATATGCAAACTATTACATATAGAATGGATGGACAACAAAGGTAAACCATAATGGACAGGAATATATTGGACTGGCCAAAAAGTTCGTTCCATAACATCTTATGGAAAAACCTAAATGAACTTTTCGGCCAACACAATAAAAAAGAATGTGTGTATATGTGCGTAATTGAGTCACTTTGGGTTACAGCAGAAATTAACATTCTAAGTCAATTATTCTTCAATTTTAAAAAGGTCTTATAAGAAATTTAGTTTATGAATGCACATGAACCTCAAGAAGATGTCATGAAATCAACATGACATCTTAGTGCATAATTATAGTGCTTAAAATGTCTCTTAGACCTATCACCAAGAAAACGATGCTACACAGCTGACTGCAAAGATATCTTGCTCAAGCTAATATGTTACTTCCAAGCCTTTTCCCCTGCAATTGGAAGTACAAAAGGCTTTGGCTCAGGTAAAAATGCTCAGAAATTTCAAACTGGTAAGGTCAAAATCAAAGAACCTTTAAATCAAAGCACCTTTCTTTTCCAAAACACTTGTATTAAATGCAGACAATAAAAAAATTATAATATTGGCTTTAGGGGTTTCCAAAACAATGCAAGAAAACACCCCCAGGTCACTGATACAATCAGTGGTCCCCATCTTGTCTATAGATCTTAACATGCCAAACAAACACTATATTTTAGCATCTGAGTATCTATTAATACTATAAAATTTTAGCAAGGTAGTCTCTAAAAGTTTCAGTATCAGGACTTCCCTGGTGGTCCAGTGGTTAAGAATCTGCCTTGCAATGCAGGGAACTCAGGTTTGACCCCTGGTCAGGGAACTAAGATTCCATATACAGATGAGTAACTAAGCCTGTGCCCTGTAGCTACTGAGCCTGCACGAGACAAAGAGAGGCCCTGCACCACAGCGATCTCCAGTGCCATAGCTAAGACCCAACACAGCCAAATAAAGGAATAAATATTTTTTTAAATTTTCATTTTCAATTCCAGAACACCATTTTTAGGCTGTTGAGAGAGTCAGAGAATGTGTACTCAGTCCTTTCCAACTCTTTGGGACCCTGTGGACTATAGTCCACCAGGCTCCTCTGTCCATGGGATTTCCCAGGCAAGAATACTACAGTGGGTTGCCATTTCCTTCTCCAGGGAATCTCCCCAACCCAGGGATCAAACCCATATTCTCCTGCCTTGCAGGTGGATTCTTTACCACTGCAACACCTGGGAAGCCCTTTTTAGGCTGTTGAATGTCCTTAAACCTTTAAATAACAATTCAGTTTCAGCACTTCAAAATTTGCAGGCTGGGATGAATGGGTTTTATTCTGAGAACCAATTAGAAGCCAACCACTGAGACTGTCTGCAAAACAAGAACACTTGTTTCATATTGCTAAATTTCCACTGGCCCCTAAAGGTATTGAACACACTTTAACTAACAGGGTCTTCCTGGTGGTCCAGTGGCCAAGACTCCCTGCTCCCAATGCAGAAAGCCCAGGTTCAATCCCTGGTCAGGACACTAAGATCCCACATGCTTTGAGACATAGGTAAAAAGTTTAAAAGCAAAGAAGTTCAAGTGTAAATGTTAGATATATTCATGGAATGAGTCACACATTCAGCAGCACAGAAATGGGAAAATACAGGTTTTATAGGAAAGAAAATTTAGAATGCATTCTCTTTACAAAAGCTTCATTTCAGTAGCCTTTTATGCAACATGCTTTCCTGGGTTTTGGGGTTTCAATTTATGATCAGTCTCGTCATTTATCATAGTTATGTTCTATAAAGTTAGTGTGAAGACTAAATTACCAAATACTCCTAGGGAAAATACAGGGTTAAGTTCTCATGTGCCTCTGGTCACGTTATTTTTTGGGGGGCCTAGCTGTGTGGCATGGAGGATCTTAGTTCCACAACCAGGTATCGAACCCGTGCCCCCTGCACTGGGAGCTCGGAGTCTTAACCACTGGACCACAAGGGAAGTAACTATGGTCATATTTTCATCAACAAATCAATACATAAACCTTGTCAAGTGTGCTTCTGTTGAAAAGCACCTTATTTAATATATTTGTTGATTCACGAACTCTGAACTCACAGCCAACAACACTGTAACTCATGCTTGGCTGAAGCTCATCTAACTCATGTATTTTCTCCCTAAGACACATCACTGCCTTCTTGTGTTTAAAAACACTAGACAGCACTTCAGTGCTAAGGCTGAATTTAAACAAATCACCTCTAAAAAGCATAAAAATGCAACAACAACAAAAAAAGTGGCACTCAGTAAACCGCAAAAAGTCCACTTGTTTACTTGTTTCTAGTTTGAAATGACAAGACACAGCATTGACTTACTGGACTTCAGCTGGGAGCGTGTGCATCAGACCACTCAAACTTTTCACAGTTGGGCAGGTCTCCGTGTGATTATACATGCACGGAGAGTATACTATACTACAGTATACTGTATACTGTATATAGTATACTCTATACTATACTATATATATATATACTATACTATACCTCATAGACTGTAGCCCACCAGGCTCCTTTGTCCATGGGATTCTCCAGGCAAGAATACTGCAGGATCTCCCTGACCGAGGGATCAAATCCAGGTCTCCAGCACTGCAGATTCTTTACCATCTGAGCCACCAGGGAAACCCGCAAATGATGAGGATTGACTATATTTGCATTTCTGTGTGGCTGTTTCAGCAGCAGCAGTCTAGTCTCAAGTGAAAACCTTACACAGAACCTCAAAATGTAAGAGTGATGAAGGTGGAGCTGGCTGGGGCAGGGGCCCTACTCTCACAGCAGGCCGCCTGCTCTTTACCACCTGTGCCTCTGCCATCTTTACAAAAACACCATCTGACCACTCAGATGAGGGCAGAGGCAGATAGGAAAACATATGGGCTGGAGGTGGGGTGGCATAACAAGGGGGGCCAGTCAGTGGCCCACAGCTCTCCACAAAGAACATTGTCTAAGCAGCCCAAGCAGGGCTGGCCACAGGGGAACAGGCCTGGTGCCCCAGAAGGGACTTTTCCACGGAGACTAGAAATCCTGATGTTAAATGATCTTCCAGTTGGAAAACAAGGTCTCAATTTTCTCAAACTCTAAGTACACCAGATAGAACTCATCTCACAGGCCTCCAGGCTATAAACTTTTTTTTTTTTTAATTTGGCTGCCAGGTCTTAGTTGCAGCACGCAGGGTCTTCATTGCAAGTGTGGGATCTTTAGTTGCAGAATATGGGATCTAGTTCCCTGACCTGGGATCGAACCCGTGTCCCCTGCATCAGGTGAATTTTTAACCACTGGACCACCAAGGAAGTTCTTTTCAACTTTATTTTCTCATCTTTTCCAATGGTGGTAATAATAATTGCCCTATCATTCTTTTGTCAGAAGCAAATAGAACAGCACTTCATAGAAAACACTTCATAAATACTATGCAGATGTAAGGGGAAGAAAACTAGTATACAGTACCCACTATGAGCCAGGCCTGCTGGGAATCTTGCACTGCATCCTCAGGACTTTACAACATGGGCAGCTTTATCCCTATTTTATAGGTGAGGAAACTGAGCGTCCTAGCTCAGTTGGGAGCACCAAGTCTTAGCTACTGGACCACCAGGAAGTCCCAACCTTGTTTTTTAAAGTATTCAAATTATAATTCTGCTCACATACCTATTTTTTTCAAGAATGCACTAATTGAACAAAAGAAGTCTAAATTCTACTTCTGACTCAGCCACCCCACTGAGATTTCTTTTTTTTTTTTTTTTTTTTTTTT
>SJYA01001691.1:2172381-2226485 GCA_006410615.1 Neotragus moschatus | reverse complement strand
TACTTCTGCCTCAGCCCCCCCACTGAGTTTTTTTTTTTTTTTTTTTTTTTTTTTTTTGGCCAAGCTGTGTGGCTTATGGGATCTTAGTTCCCTGACTAGGGATCGAACTTGAGATTTCACATAAGTGAAATCTTGGAATCCTAACCACTGGACCTCCAAGAAATTACCCCCACTGAAATTTTTTAAAGCCACTTCATTTCTCTATAACTTAGTTTCCTCATCAGTGAATGTCAGTTAGTAACCTTTATCATGCTGTGCTGTCCTTAGTTGCTCAGTCGTGTCTGACTCTTTGTGACCCCATGGACTATAGCCCACCAGGCTCCTCTCTCCACGGGATTCTCCAGGCAGGAATACTGGAGTGGGTTGCCATGCCCTCCTCCAGAACCTTTATCATAGGTAATGGTAATAAACAAGTTAAACAATTAACAGTTAAATGATTGAACAAATGAGAGACAGACTACATTTTTCAAATAATTTTTAAAACCTCTTAATGGTCAAATTACTATTAAGAGATGAACTGTGTACAGGGTCTCCAGTCAGTACTCAAGAATCTTAGGGAGTATTGAGAGCCCCCAGGGTTTAAATACTACTTCAAAAAGCCAAATGGAAACTCTAAGTCTACCGGAAAATGGTTGCCGAGGCTAATTAAGCAGTGAAATATCTCACTGTTGCTTAGAATTAGATCAAGCTGGTAGAAAAACACTGTTTAGATGGTAATCAAAAGCTGAGGTTGACAGTTATGGCTCCGGTTGATCTTAAATGGGTGACAAAGGGACTTCCCTTGCGGTTCAGTGGTTAAGAATCTGCCCTCAAATGCAGGGGACAAGAATTCGATTCCTGGTTGGGGAACTAAGATTCCACATGCCTCAGGGCAACTAAGCCCCTGTGCACAATAAGAGAGTCCGTGGGCCACAAGGGAAGATCCTGCATGATGCAATAAAGATCCAAAAACTGCAACTGATTTGCTAGACATGGCCTTCCGAGCATAGATTTAGTTTGGTTTATCTGTTCATTTTGGTTTATCTGATCATCTGTCGGTGATAACAGAGGAGTCTTGGATAACAATATGATTGGAGACCACTGACCTCTGCATCTGGCCACACAGTTCCACATAATCTACCAAAGGACTTCTACACAGGAAGACATGGTGAAAAGCTGAAATACTAAATCCATGCACACCCGATTCATTCTCCTCCATCCAGGTATCATAATAAGCCAATATATTTCCAGAAAAAAACAAACCTCTACTGCAGGACCATAGTGTGGGCGTGGGGAGGGGAACTGAGGGGGTGTTTCCTTTTGATTTGGTTTTGGTTTGTTTTCACCCAACACTCTTAAGCTTCCTAACATCTCATCCTCTCATAATGCCTGTACTTCTCTTCAGAAACAAATTCTGTTCAATTATATGTGTCCATTTTTAGTTTATTCCTTATTTATTTTATTGTTGCCTTTTCAACTAGTTAGTCTAGAAATAGGGCCCCTGTATGATATTTTCAATTAATACTGCTCAGAATTTTTTTTAGGTTTTTTTTTTTTTTTTTTTTTTTTTTGGTGGGGAGGGGCACCCCTTAGCAGGTAGGATCCCAGTTCCCCAACCAGAGATTGAACTATATCCTCTGCACTGGAAGTGCAGAGCCCTAACCACTGGACTGTCATGAAGGCCCCAAAACTGCTCAGATTTTTTTTAAAGACACTCATGTTCTGGCATCTAGCCACACACTGATAGTAATGATACCGAAAGCAGCTGGCTGATATTGACTGTGTGCCAGACACCATCCAGGCATGGCACATGGATGGTTCCCTGCATTTGTTCAACGCTCCTGTGTTTCCCAACTACTGACGCTGTGCTCACCAAGCACCAGGCACAGCTCTAGGCATGTGGCACCAGGAATACAGCAGTAAATGGAGCACAGGTCCCTGCCTCGGGTATTTTAGTGGTAACTGCTTAGGAGAACACTGAAGCAGAAAGTGAGCAGGAAGTACTGGTGGAGGAGGGAGGGGATGTTGTCTTAAACAAGGTGAGCAGCAAAGTCCCTAAATGTCCAGTAGAACACTTAAGCCTTCCCGACAAGGAGATGAGAGGTCAAAGCACAGGGCTATCTCAGAGAAGAGTGTTCCCTCCAGGAGGAGGCAACAGCAGTGCAAAGACCCTGGGGCAGAAAAGCCCTCAATTTTCTGCAGGAACAAAGAGGCCAGTATGACTGCAGCTGTGCATTTCAAGAGGCAGGCAGGAGGCAAAGGTCAGAGAGGTCAACAGGGCCTGACCACACAGGGCCCCTGAACTCCTGGAACAATGAGAGCTTTTATACTAACAACAGGGAAGTTCATGCAGGTTTTTATGAGAAAAGTGAAATGAGCTAACGTGTTGATAGGACCAAGCTGGTGGCTGTGATGAACAGATTACAGAAGGCAAACAAAAGTAGGTAGTTAGACTGCTTTTTCGTGAAAACACCAAATGGCAGATGACGCAGGTGCTGCGGGAGGGCCCGGAGGCCCCAGGGACCCCGGAATGGGAGGCCGAGGTGGCTTCCGCGGAGGCTTCGGTAGTGGCGTCCGGGCCAGGGTCGCGGCCGGGGTCGGGGCTGGAGCAGAGGCCGTGGAGCTCACGGAGGCAAGGCCAAGGACAAGGAGTGGCTCCCCGTTATCAAGCTGGGCTGCCTGGTCAAGGACATGAAGATCAAGGCTCTGGAGGAGATCTACCTTTTCTCTCTGCCCATTAAGGAGTCTGAGATTATTGACTTTTTCCTAGGAGCATCCCTCAAGGATGAGATTTTGAAGATTATGCCCGTGCAAAAGCAGACCCATGCTGGCCAGCGGACCAGCTTCAAGGCATTTGTTGCCATCGGGGATTACAACCGACGTATTGGTCTGGGTGTCAAGTGCTCCAAGGAAGTAGCCACTGCCATCCATGGGGCCATCACCCTGGCCAAGCTGTCCATCGTCCCCGTGCGAAGAGGCTACTGGGGGAACAAGATCGGCAAGCCTCACACGGTTCCTTGCAAGGTGACTGGCCACTGTGGCTCTGTGCTCGTGCATCTCATCCCTGGCCCCAGAGGCACTGGCATCGTCTCCGCCCCTGTGCCCAAGAAGCTGCTGCTGATGGCCGCCATCGATGGCTGCTACACTTCTGCCAGGGGCTGCCCCGCCACCCTGGGCAACCTCGCCAAGGCCACTTTTGATGCCATTTCCAAGACCTACAGTTATCTCACCCCTGACCTCTGGAAAGAGATGGTGTTCACCAAGTCTCCATATCAGGAATTCACTGACCATCTTGTGAAGACCCACACCAGAGTCTCAGTGCAGAGGACCCAGGCCCCAGCTGTAGCCACCACATAATTTTATAAAGGGAATAATAAAGTGAATGAAACCAGTCTAAAAAAAAAAAAAACGAAGAAGAAGAAGAAGGTAGTTAGGAAGTTACCAAAATGATCCAAGAGACAGAACAGAGTGTGAGTCACACAACTGATGGGAAGTGATCAGAGTGAGATGCTGGCTGTACTCTGAAAGCGAGAGCCAATAGCATTTGATGATGAATCAGTTAATTAACAACTTACTGACCAGAGACATATTAATACATCTATTGTTACCCAAACATTATTGACCGGAATCTTTCAACATTCACTTACATAAAAAATCTCTGGCCACAGGCATTAGTTTCTGCATAAATCCCCTGGTCAATAATGTGTTAAAAGGATGAAGTTATCATCAACCCAGATGGAGAATATGGGGTAGAACAAGACTCAGAGGGAAGGTTAAAAGTTTGGTTTTGGCCCTATGAGATAAAGTGTCAAGCAGACCATCCATTCAAGTGGGGAAGCTGAGCAGGTAGGCAGAAGCATGTGTCTGGAGTCCAGAAGAGGTCTGGGCTATAGATAAGAATGAGGATTTTGGCACCATCTTGATGTTATTTAAATGGCTTTCCCAATAGCTCAGCTGGTAAAGAATCTGCCTGCAATGCTGGAGACCCCAGTTTGATCCCTGGGATGGGAAGATCCCCTGGAGAAGGGAAAGGCTACTCATGCCAGTATTCTGGCCTAGAGAATTCCATGAACTAGCTCATGGGGTCGCACAGAGTCAGACATGACTGAAGCGACTTAGCAGCAGCAGCAGCAAAGCATGGGTTGGGAGGAGATCTCCAAGGGACTCATTGCAAACAGGACAGAATGGGTCTAGAAATGGTTCAGTCTTGTGAAGTCAAGGGAAAGAAGAACAGCCAGAAAAAGAGAAACAGCCTGCCAGGTGGTTGGGAAAATCAGAACAGGAAGCCCACAGAAGAAAGTTTCGGAGAGGAGAAAGTATGCCAGTGGGTTGGGTGTGGCTGGTGAACCAAACAAGTTGAGGATTTTGACAACTGACCTCTGGCTGCAGCAACACTGAGGTCAGTGGGGGCCCAGACAAGAATGGTTTGGGGGGCATGATGGGGGTGAACACCTGCCTGGCGACCATGCAGGAGAGATGGGGAAGAGAGAAGGAAGGAGGATACATACCTAAGTGAGACACTGGCCATTTTCAGATGGAGAAATTGAGGCTTTAGCAGGTTTATGTTACCCCAGGTCTTATCTCTGCTGAGTAATGAATCCAGGATTTGAAGCCAGGCAGGCTTGTTCCTGAGCCCCAGGTATTAAACATCACATTATTCTGCCTTAACATGCAACAGACATGGCTTGACAATCAGACTTACATCTTTTTCAACTGGTACTCTGCCATCACTTGAGACGACCACCTGACTGCATCTACCTTTTTTTGGCTGTGCCACATGGCATGAATGAATCCACATTGACATCTTTAAGTCCTCAGGGGGTCAAGTCTTCCTATCTCTCTTTTCAGGATAACACAACTTAGGGAGAATTCACTTTTTTTTTTTTTTAAGCCAGGATTTTTAAGTGTTTTTAAAGAAATGACCCTTATCTTGTTCTGTTCTGACCCAGAAGGGCACCCTGTCTCTCCCGCTGGCCACAGACACCTCCCTACTAGCCATCTAGAGACAAATAGTCAGGGCATCTGATCGAAAAGTCCTTACCTCACCTTTGCAAACAGGTGATCCCCTAGGCTGCTGCAGTAACCTTACAGCTGCAGCTGTCCCTGCCTCCCTCACATGGACACCCTCAGGAGAAGGGCTATTTGTCTCCAAAAAGCTAAAAACCAAAATGGCTCTTCCACCCTACTTGCAATATAATTGTGGCCCCCAGATACTACTAGACGAAGCCATGTATCTTAAGGTTTTGATGATTTCAAAGAAAAAAACAAAACAAAACATATACCATGAACAGGTTTCTTTTAAAAGAAAAAGACATATCCATGGATGATAGACACAAGAAATTCTGTTGACTGAATCACCAAAGATTTTAAACACACACATGTGTAATCCATGCACTGAAACAAAGGCACACAATGACAGCTTGTGTATTATAAGCTAAGACCCTAAGCCACAGCCCGCCTTAGCTCCTCCCATCCCAGCTCCTGGACCTGCAATATCTCCTCTTCTCCAAGAGGATCCTTCAGGAGACCAGTTGCAATTATACTGAAGTAAATCGGCTTTGGGTTGTTGTCATTTAGTCACTAACTTGTGTCTGAGTCTTTGTGACCCCATGGGCTGCCGCACACCAGGCTTCCCTGTCCTTCACTGTCTTCCAGAGTTTGCTCAAATTAATGTCCATTGAGTCAGTGATGCTATCTACCATATCATCCTCTGTCATCCCCTTCTCCTCCTGCCTTCATTCCTTCCCAGCATCAGGGTCTTTTCTAATGAGTTGGCTCTTGGCATCAGGAGACCAATGTATTAAAGCTTCAGTTTCAGCATCAGTCTTTGCAATGAATATTCAGGGTTGTTTTCCTTTAGGATTGACTGGTTTGATCTCCTTGCTGTCCAAGGGATTCCCAAGGGTCTTCTCCAGCACCAGAATTCAAAAGCATCAATTATTCAGTGCTCAGCCTTCTTTATGGTCCAACTCTCACATCCGTACATGACTACTGAAAAAACCATAGCTCTGACTATACAGATGTTTGTTTGCAAAGTGATGTCTCTTCTTTTTAATATGCTGTCTAGGCTTGTCATAGCTTTCCTTCCAAGGAGCAAGCATCTTTTAATTTCATGGCTGCAATCACCATCCAAAGTGATTTTGGAGCCCAAGAAAAGAAAATCTGACACTGCTTCCACATTTTCCCACTCTATTTACTATAAAGTGTTGGGATTGGATGCCATAATCTTGGTTTTTTTAATGTTGCAGTACAAGCTATGTTTTTCACTCTCTTCTTTCACCTTCAAGAGGCTGTTTAGTTCCTCTTCACTTTCTGTCATTTGAGTGGTATCATCTGCATATCTGAGGTTGATATGCAGATGATATGCAAAGAGCCCTCATAACACAACTATGACCAGAGGAAGACAAATTAATTAATTAATTAAAAAATTAAATTTAAAAAATAAATTGGCTTTAGTTTGCCCTTTTCACTCAACAAATATTTATTGAGCATGCATCCACATGGCCAAGTACTCTTGTATGCACTGGGGTTGCAATAGCAAAACAACAGACAAAATCTCCTACCCTGGTGAAGATTGGGGGTGGCAAGGTGGGTACAAGAAGCAACATTTTTCATCAGATGGTGGTTACAGAGGAAAATTAAGTTGGAAAAGATAACATAAACAGATGGAGGGATATTCCATGCTCCCGGGTTGGAAGAATCAATATTGTGAAAATGACTATATCACCAAACGCAATATACAGATTCAGTGCAATCCCTATCAAATTGCCAATGGCATTTGTCACAGAACTAGAACAAAAAATTTCACAATTCATTGGAAATACAAAAGGCCTCAAATAGCCAAAACAATCTTGAGAAAGAAGAATGGAGCTAGAGGAATCCACTTACCTGGTTTCAGACTATACTACAAAGCTACAGTCATCAAGACGGTATGGAACTGGCAAAAAACAGAAATATAGACCAATGAAACAGAATAGAAAGCCCAGAGATAAACCCACGCACATAAGGTCACCTTATCTTTGACAAAGGAGACAAGAATATACAATGGGAAAAAGACAGTCTCTTCAATAAGTGGTGCTAGAAGAACTGGACAGCTGCATGCAAAAGAATGAAATTAGAACACTTCCTAACACCATACACAAAGATAAACTCGAAAAGGATTAAAGACCTAAATATAAGACCAGAAACTATAAAACTCTTAGATGAAAATATGACATAAATCATAGCCAGATCTTTTATGACCCACCTCCTAGAATAATGGAAATAAAAACAAAAATAAATAAACAGGACATAATTAAATTTAAAAGCTTCTGCACAGCAGAGGAAACTATAAACAAGGTGAAAAGACAACCCTCAAAATGGGAGAAAATAATAACAAATGAAACAACTGACAACAAACAAAATATACAAGCAGCTCATACAACTCAGTATCAGGAAAACAAACAATCCAGTCAAAATGTGAGCAAAAATCCTAAACAGATATTTCTCCAAAGAAGACATACAGATGGCTAACCAACATACAAAGAGATGTGCAACATCACTCATTATCAAAGAAACGCAAATCAAAACTACAATGAAATATCACTTCACCTCAGACAGAATCAGTTCAGTTCAGTTCAGTTGTGCAGTCATGTCTAACTCTTTGACACCCCATGGACTGCAGCATGCCAGGCTTCCCCAACACCCAGAGCTTGCTCAAACTCATGTCCATAGAGTCAGTGATGACATCCAACCATCTCATCATCTGTTGTTCCCTTCTCCTCCTGCCTTCAGTATTTTCCAGTATCATGGTCTTTTCCAATGAGTCAGTTCTTCCCATCAGGTGGCCAAAGTATTGGAGCTTCAGCTTCAGTATCAGTCCTTCCAATGAACTTTCAGGACTGATTTCCTTTAGAATTGACTGGTTGGGTCTCCTTCCAGTCCAAGGAAGTCTCAAGAATCTTCTCTAACACCACAATTGAAAAGCATCAGTTCTTTGGCATGGTCCAACTCTCACATCCATACAAGACTACTGGAAAAACCATAGCTTTGACTATACAGACGTTTGTCAGGAAAGTAATGTCTCTGCTTTTTAATATGCTGTGTAGGTTTGTCATAGCTTTTCTTCCAAGAAGCAAGCATCTTTCAATTTGATGGCTGCAATCACCATCTGCAGTGATTCTGGAGCCCAAGAATGGCCATAATCAAAAAAATCCAAAAAGAAGTGCTGAAGAGGGTGTGGAGAAAAGGGAACCCTCCTACACTGCTGGTGGGAACGTAAATTGATACAGCCACTATGGAGGACAGTTAGGAGATTCCTTTAAACTAGAAATAAAACCACCATATGACCCAGCAATATCACTTCCTGGCATAGAACCCTGAAGAAACCAAAACTGAAAAAGACACATGTACCCCAACGTTCCTTGCAGCAGTATTCACAATAGCCAAGACATGGAAGCAACCTAGATGTCCATCAATAGATGAATGGATAAAGCTGTGGTACATATATACAATGGAACACTGCTAAGCCATAAAAAGGAGCCCATCTGAGTCAGTATTAATGAGGTGGATGAACCTAGAGCCATTATACAGAGTGAAGTAAGTCAGAAAGAGAAAAGCAAATGTCATATATTAACACATATATGGAATCTAGAAGGATGGTAATGACAAATCTGTTTGCAGAGCAACAGTGGAGACACAGACATAGAGAACAGATTTCTAGGCAAGGCTAATGGAGAAGAGGGAGAGGGTGAAATAAATGTAGAGAATAGCATGAATGCATGTACACCAACATATGTAAGTTGATACCAATGGGAATTTGCTGTATGACTCAGGGAACTCAAACAGGGGCTCTGCAATAACCTAGAGAGGTGGGAATGGGCAGGAGGTGGGAGGGAGATTCAAGAAGGAGGGGACAAATGTACACCTCTGGTTAATTCATGTTGATGTATGACAGAAATCAAACCAATATTGTAAACCAATCATCAATCAATTAAAAATAAATAAGTAATTTTTTAAGTCAAAAAAATTAAGTTGGAAAAGCAGATAAGAGGGCAGGTGCGTGGAGGGATGGAGATGACATAATTTTTAATAGGTAATCCTGAAGGATCTTCTTGAGAGAATTTGAGCAAAGCCTAGCTAGAAGTATGGGAACATGTGGATATCTGTGGGGAGAAACAATGAGTGGCACAGATTCCAGCAGGGGTAGTAAAGAACTCCAGAGTTGTGTTTGAGTGTTGATACAGAAAGAAGAAAGCTCATAAAGATGCCTGAGTGCCAAAGAATTGATGCTTCAAATTGTGATGCTGGAGAAGACTCTTAAGAGTCCTTTGGACTGCAAGGAGATCCAACCAGTCCATCCTAAAGGAAATCAATCCTGAATATTCATTGNAGAGTTGTGTTTGAGTGTTGATACAGAAAGAAGAAAGCTCATAAAGATGCCTGAGTGCCAAAGAATTGATGCTTCAAATTGTGATGCTGGAGAAGACTCTTAAGAGTCCTTTGGACTGCAAGGAGATCCAACCAGTCCATCCTAAAGGAAATCAATCCTGAATATTCATTGGAAGGACTGATGCTGAAGCTGAAGCGCTAATACTTTGCCACATAATGAGAAGAACCAACTCATTGGAAAAGACGCTGATGCTGGGCAAGACTGAAGGCAGGAGGAGAAGGGGGCAACAGAGGGTGAGATGGTTGGATGGCTTTACTGACTCAATGGACATGAGTTTTAGAGAACTCTGGGAGACAGTGAAGGACAGGGAAGCCTGGTGTGCTGTGGTCCATGGGGTCACAAAGAGTCAGACACGACTGAACAACTGAACAATAACAACAACCTGTACCGTGCTCTGGGTCAAGCTTGCCTTGTTTGTGGCTGATGTTGGCTCAGAAGATCTCCCTAATGATTAACAGAAGTTGAAAACCAAGCCAGCTCTCAAGCCACAGTCCTTCCAGAATGTACCAGGAAGCAGCCACAAGGGGTGGGAGGCTAGACTCCAGAGCCTGACTACAATCTCAGCATCCCCTGAGGAGCCCATCCACAGCGCTCTCTGCAGCCTGCAGGTGATCAAACAGCCTTGCTACTGACTGTCTGATCTCCACTAGATGGACAGCCTTCCCACGTCCCTAGCCCAGGGCGTTAACAGGAACACAGCGTGGCTTCCTGGGTAACCCGTTCGCCAGGAATGGCTCAGTGAGGTCACTCTCTCCCTCGCTGTGGTTAGGACAATGAATAAAATCACGCAACCTCTGATGCTACGCAGGAATCACAGAGGGTGGGCTTCCGAGGGCACAAGGTCTACGACCACCCACCACACCAGGGCTCCACAGAAACTGAAAGCACTGATAGAAACTGAAAGCACTGATGCAAACTGCAAAATTCAACTTCCTCACCGCTCATAAGAGAGGGACTTTAGAAAGGCAGAAAATTTCGAGAATAAGAAAACTGATCATGAAAAGGGAACGCTCTCCTCGAAAGAGGTCCAGCGCCGGAGACGCCAGACCTACGGGGTTTCCGCTCGGCTTCTGCTCCAATAGTGCTGGGTGAGCCCGAGCAGGTGACTGAGCCTCTCTCACCTATGTTCCCCTCACCGCAAAACGCGTTCTAACGAGGCGCACAGTGCGTGTCAGACCCGGTCTGTCCAGGAAAGCGCTCCGTGACGTGGAGCACAAATGTCCCTCTGTGAGCCTCAGTTTCCCACATCAGTAAATCAGGGGGATGACTCCAGTTCTCCCAAATCCCTCCTAAGTTAAGTGAAAGGCGCTCAGTCTTGTTTGACTCTTTGCAATCCCACGGACTGTCCATGGAATTCTTCAAGCCAGAATACCCTTTCCCTTCTCTAGGGAACCCAGGAATCGAACCGTAGTCTCCAGCATTGCTGGCGGATTCTTTACCAACAGAGCTATCAGGGAGGGCTCCAGATCCCTCCTAATTCAGGCACTGAATAGACAAAGGTTAAATCAAGCAATTGCTGCGGGCTTGTTACCATTCCGTAAGGGCAGAAATGAAACTCTAGGGAAGAGCGGGCAGATCAAACTCCAAAGAAAACGAGCCCAAGTTCCGGGCCCACCGGGTCTTCGCGGGTTCGAGCCCGAATCTCCAGCGAAGCAGGATGGCGAGACTCAGGAGTTCTGGCCCTTCGGTTGACAAACGGCTGGGCCGTGGGACAGTCTCATGTGGCGGGAAGGCTGCGCCCCCGCCGGAAAGGGGAACCGGGGGTCGCGGCGAGAAGTGCGAGCTAGGAGGCACCGCCAAGGCAGGTGGGAGCCTGGCCTGCCGAGTCGGATCCGGGTCCGAGAGCGCGGAGTTTGGCGAGGATGGGAGGTAACCACCCCAACCCCCCGGGAGGTGCCAGGAGGCTGCAGCGTCCGCGCCTACTGCGCGCCTTGTTTGGGGGTTGGAGCTCGCAGTTGGCAGAGGCAGGGGCGCCGAGCCGAGGGGCTGAGCTCACGGGCCGGAGGCAGAGGGCCCGCAGCAGGAACCAGCTCCAGGGACTCATCCTCCTCTCGGCGACTCCGAGGCCCGGGACGCAGAGGCAAGGAAGGACTCAGCAGTGGCCGCCCATCCCAACTAGTCGGCGACCTAGAGGCTGCGGACTCGCACAGCGCCAGCAGTGGCGCACTAGGGATCCGGGGAGCCTCTCGCCGGCTCCGTTCACGGTTGGCGCGGCCGCCTCTAGGCGGGGCTGGGAAGAACCGGGTGGCTACCACGAGGGGCTAAATCCCGACCCCACTCAACCGCTCTGCCGCCCAGCAGCCCCGCACGGAGTCCGTCTCTGGAGCTCTGGCCCGGCTTCTCCCGCCCAAACCCAGCCCTGGCCTCCCGACACCTTGTGAGCCGGATAGAAGGGAAACGTGAGACTCCAGGACTGTCTTCTAAATTCGAACGAAAATCATACTGCCTCCTGTCCTGTCTACATTCCTGCTGCCAATCCTGAGGGTGACTCTTGTTGGAAAGAAATAGACCAAAGAAATAAATGAAAGACTGTTTTTAAAGGCAAGTTCATTTAAACGAAGGGAATCGAGCGGAAGTCTTGTGTGTGTGTAAAAGAGGAGAATAATCAGCATGTGCATTCACTTAAAACCTGGAACCACGAAAGCCAGCAAGCACTCCATTAAGTGCTTTCTTAAGGGATTTGGAGGGGTAATAAAAAGGATTACTGCAAAGATTAAATGAGGACATTTAGGAAAAGCACCTCCGCAGAGCTTCCCAGATGACGTTAGTGGTAAAGGAGGAGACGCCAGAGACACAGATTCTATCCCTGGTTTGGAAAGAATCCCTGGAGGAGGGCATAGCATTCTCCTGGAGAATCTATGGACAGAGGAGCCTTTCAGGCCACAGTCCATGAGGTCGCAAAAAGTCGGACGCGACTGAGCGACTTAGCAAGAACGCAGGTGCACACAGTAGGTCTGCAAATTTTCCACTCCAAACTCCCCAAGGGGCTTTTAACAGCAGGGGCCCTGGAGGGGGAAAAAAATTATAAAAGCAACTGGCTTTTCCCACCTCCCACCCAAGGCCTGAGGGTACTCCACCTCCCTTGACAGCCCAGACTCCTGCTTGATTAACTTCTTAGTGTTGTTTAATGGCGTGTTAGTGGCACTCCACTCCAGTACTCTTGCCTGGAAAATCCCATGGATGGAGGAGCCTGGTGGGCTGCAGTCCATGGGGTTGCTGAGAGTTGGACACGACTCAGTGACTTCACTTTCCCTTTTCACTTTCATGCATTGGAGAAGGAAATGGCAACCCACTCCAGTGTTCTTGCCTGGAGAATCCCAGGGACGGCGGAGCCTGGTAGGCTGCTGTCTATGGGATTGCACAGAGTGGGATCCAACTGAAGAGACAGCAGCAGCAGCATAGGCAGGGGATCTTAAATGTAATTTGATGGAAATTTAGAATGGGGGTCGAGGAGACAGTAGCCCTGATTTGCACACAATGGGAGGAGTTTTCTTAGCCTCAGGTTCTCACCTACAATACTTCCAGTTAAGCGGGGGAGAGGGGTTGTTTTGGCTTCTCTGTTTTGTTTTGTTTGGGGGATAGCCTCACCCCTGTGGCAAGTGTTGTCCTAGTTCCTCAGCCAGGAATGTAACCCTAATACCATGCATTAGAAGCCTGGAGTCCTAACCACTGGACCGCCAGGGGATTCCCCCAGAAACCGAGCTTTTAAAGGACAAGTGTTTCAAACTTTGATTCCACGGGGATTTTGGCTTAGGAATTGTGCACGTGTGTATTTGTGCGTGTATAATCTCTAACTTCCCTGTTCTAAAAGTGAGGATTTATTTTCTAGAATTGACTTCTCCTAAATTGAAATGATGCCTTCCTTTCAGCCTCAGGCTATTTTTTGGTCCCCAAGCCGACCCAGAAGGCAGCTTGTCCCAATTTTCAAGGTGACAGAGCCGCCACCTACTGGCAAAAAATGTTCTCTCTGGTTGTGAGGTACAAGCATCAAGAACTCCAAAGGAAGGAATTAACTATTATTTCATACTCTTTCCCCCACTCCAAATGAATTCTCACCCAATGTGCAGTGACTAGAAGGAAGAGGGAGGGGAATAACGTGTCAGAAAACATGATGAGCTTGTTAATTTCCTCTTGTCTCTTTTCTGAGTGAAAGTATTAGTCATTCTGTCCAGTGCGACTCTGTGCCCCCATGGACTGTAGCCAGACAGGCTCCTCTGTCCTTGGGGTTTCCCAAGCAAGCATACAGGAGTGGGTAGACATCCCCTGCTCCAGAATATCTTCCCCACCCAGGGATTGAGCCTGGGTCTCCTGCATTGAAGGCAGATTCTTTACCTCTGAGCCACCAGGGAAGCCCAGTCTCTTTGGAAAAGAAAAGTCTCTTTTCTATTCCTTTGATTTCTACTCTTATCATTATTATGTCCTTCCTTATACTTACTTTGGATTTACTTTTCTCTTCTTTTTCTGTTAATGACTTCTTAAGGTGGAACCTTAGATCATTGACTTTTTAAAAAAGATGTATTTGGCTGCTCAGAGTCTTAGTTGCAATATGTGGGATCTAAGTCCCTGACCAAGGATGGAACCTGGGTCCCCTGCATTGGGAGTATGGAGAGTCCTGGCCACTGGACCACCAGGAAGTCCAGATCATTGACTTTTAAACTTTCTCCTTTTTTATTTACAGCTATCAATTTCCCTTGAAGCACTACTCTAGCTGCATTGCACAGATTTTGAAAAGGTTTATTTTCATTACCATGCTGTTGGGAATACTTTCTAATTTCCTTGTTGATTTTTTTAAATCATGCATAGTTTAGCAGAATGTTATTTAATTTCCAAGTTGTGGGTTTTTCCTAGATATTTTGTTGTTGTTGGTTTCCAATCTAACTCCTTTATAATCAGAGAACAAACTAAGTATAATTTAAAATATTTTAAATTTACTGGGATTTGTTTCATGGCCCAGGATATGGTCAGACACTGAATTTGAAACATCTGGTATATAGATAAATTTGTTTGGTTCCAACACTTTTTTAGTAGGACTTACTGCCTCTGTTAGACCCATCATTGAATGCGTGCTAAGTTGCTTCAGTCATGTCTGACTCTATAGACTGTAGGCCACCAGGCTCCTCTGTCCGTGTGATTCTCCAGGCAAGAGTATTAGAGTGGGTTGCCGTGCCCTCCTCCAGGGATCTTCCCAACCCAAGGACTGAACCCACATGTTTTTTTCATGTCTCCTGCATTGTCAGGTGGGTTCTTTACCACCAGTGCCAGCTGCGAAGCCTAAGACCCATCATTACAGAGGATTTATTCCACAAGTCATTCTGTGTTCAAAAGTTCAGAGAATCACATCTACCCTACATACATTGTCCCCCATCACTCTAGGGTACTACCTTTGACCTGGTGACAAGCAGGTGGGGACAGCCTGGTCCTCACTTACCTTCTAAAGGCATCTGGGCTGAAGGTCTTCCTTGCTTCCCTTTCATGGTCAGGAAGGACATGCTAAAGATCCCTGTAGCCTGCTCTCTGCCTCTCCAGAAAGTTTTTGTATCTGGTTCAACTCCCTCACTTGAACATTTTTCTTGATCCATACCACTTACATCCCACTGTCAGAGACCCGATTTTAAGTCTTTCCCTGCTCCTTTCTGTTTCTCCTTCAAGTACAGTTGATACCCCAGCAACCCTCCCTCTGTCCACCTACTCTTAAATTCTTCTTTTGTGCTCCTACCAATGGCTTCCTGAATTTACACCAACCTGTGAGTCTTGGTCCCTTCATAGATGTCACCTGAGGAAATAATGCCCTGGATATCTTTTTGTTCTTTCCCCAAAATCAGATCTTTCCCCAAAAGCAAAGCTTTCAGGATACACAGATTTGCCATGGCTTCCATTGCACCTCTGTGCCTTTGCCCAGCCTGGCTATACCAACCATCTAAGTCCTGAGTCGCTTACTACATGACAGGTTTCCAGAAATGGTCCAAACAGCTGCCTCCTGGTATTCATACTTTTGTTCAGTCCCCTGTCCAACTTGCTTCTAACCTGTGACTTGTTGTCTAATGAGTGGAATGTGGCAGAAGAGGATATCCTGTGACTTCCTTCTAACGAGGGTAATGTGGCAAGAGGGGTGTGATATCCATGAAGTAACAAGCTTGCTAGAGTCTCTCTCCCTTGGTGTCTTTGAAAAACAAGTTGCCATGCATCCTACAGCCACAAGGGAATGATGCCAACAACCTGCAAGAGCTCAGAAACAGAGCCTCCGTTGATAAGCCAGTCCTGGGTAAACCTTGACTGTTCCCTTGTGAGAGGATCCAGTTAAGCTATGCTTGGACTCTTGACCCAGAGAAACTGCAAGATAAGTGTGTGCTGTGTTAAGCCACTGAGTTAGAGATGCTCTGTTACACAGTAACAGAAAACAAATATACCAGGTGAAGTGGAGTGCCAAGGAATTCCCAGAAGTTCCAGCATGGCATTCCACCATCAGGGTGTGTTTTAGAAGTGGGCAGCTGAAGACTGATTCCCTACACTTCTCGGTCTTCAGGCTCCATGCATTCCTGGAAGGGGGCTAGAATCTTGCCATACTCTTGGTCACCCAAGTTTGGCATCAGAATTTCTAAGTGGGAAGGGTGGCAATCATCCTAAAGCTGCATTGGCTTAGTAACTACACAAATCTCAAAAAGGAAGAAATATCTCCTGATAGCCAGGAGCTGACCTGGTTCTATCAACAAGGACTTGGTGTTGCTATACAATATCCACAGCCAGATTGTGGTGGTCTCCTGCTGAGCATAAATAATTCACAGAATATCAACATCTGCCAAGGCCACACTGTGACTATGATGGATAAAGACAAAAACAAGACCACACCACAATTAATGTACAACACAGACAAAATGTGAGTATTATCCACACCACAAAAAGAACTAAACATCACCTATCCTGATGAATGAGTGGCTAATGCTTCTTTACCAATCCCAGCTCTGGTCTCCATCATTTTCCCCATCTTATAAACAAGATGTATTAAGATGCTATTATAGGGTGAACTTTGGTCCCCCTAAAATTCATATGCTGAGGTACATACCTCAGTACTTTGGGAGGTGACTGTATTTGAAGATAGGGTCTTTAGGAGGTGATTGTGTTAAAGGAGGTTGTCGTGGTATGTCCTGGGCTTCCCAGGTGGCACTAGTGGTAAAGATCCACCAGCCAATGCAAGGAGATGCAAGAGACACAGGTTCGATCCCTGAATTGGGAAGATCCTCTGGAGTAGGAATGGCAACTCACTCCAGTGTTCTTACCTGTAAATTTCCACAGACAGAGGAGCCTTGGTGTCTTTGAAAAACAAGATGGCTATAGTCCATGGAGTTGCAAAGAGTCAGACACTGCTGAGCACAGACACACACGGTGTGTCCTAATCTAATCTGACTGCTGTCCTTATAAGAAAAGGAAATTTGGACACAGGATAGATTTGGACATACAGGGACACTTGGGTTTGGAGGGACAACCATGTGAGTCCACAGCAGGAAGGTGACCATCTTTGAGCCAAGGAAAGAGGCCTCAGGAGGAACTAAATCCACCAACGTCTTGATTTGGGACTTCTGGCCTTCAGAACATGAGACATTTTTAACTTCTGATGTTCAAGCCACCCAGTCTATGGGGCCCTAGCAAATGCTTATAGATGCTCAATCAGAATTTCAAAAGTATGCTGACTTCCTGAAAACACTCAAAGGAGAGCAAAGCCCTGCTTCCTTAAACCTCTCCCAAGATCACCTAACAAAGTCAAATCCTTTAATAAGCCCTCCCAACACCCTCTTTCTGAGATGCCACACACATTCCTCAAAGTATGCATTCTTCCTAGTTGCAAAGAGCAAGAAATCCAACTAATTCAACTTCAGCTGTGTCTCTGGTGGTCTTTGCCTGAAGGGTGTTGTTAACTACAGCTCTGCTTGAAGCCACTTAGGCCAGCACGGCAAGCCATCCCTTGTGTTTTCACTGGGCTTACGTCAGACCTGGTGTGGGGAGAAGCTCTCCCAGTGTTGGCATATTTCCATTCTCTGCCCTCTTCCTCTTCTCCAACTCTTGCCCTCCCTGCGTCCACATGGGTGACTCAGTGATGAGGTGAACGGTACCTTGTCTCCAGAAACCTGGCACAGCGATGGTGCCTGTGTGACTGATTTTTGACAGAAGGGGCTTAATGATACATCTGGATGAACTGAGGCCTCCTGGGAGAGTGCTGGAGAAACTGAGTGGTCACCACTCAGCCAACTTGTGACTCTGGTTTNATGAGGTGAACGGTACCTTGTCTCCAGAAACCTGGCACAGCGATGGTGCCTGTGTGACTGATTTTTGACAGAAGGGGCTTAATGATACATCTGGATGAACTGAGGCCTCCTGGGAGAGTGCTGGAGAAACTGAGTGGTCACCACTCAGCCAACTTGTGACTCTGGTTTTCTCAGTGGAATATGCAGACAGAGGCAAAACCCTGGATTGCTGGACGTTGGAGAGAATTTTTTTTTTTTCACAGATGGGAGGAAAGACAGAGAGACTAGAGACAAGGAAACCACAGAAGGCTATTGGGGAAGAAAGAAAGTCAGGGTGTTGGTCAGGGAGTTTTTTTTATCATGTTTTATTGTCCATGAGTAATGAAAAATTCAGAACATTTTCAGTAAAGTTTAATTTACATACCAGTCTCTGAGAGGTGAACTTTGGGGTCTCTTGACAATGCAGCATTTGACTTCAAGGAGGCCTGGGGAAAAGAGAAGCCTTCCAAAGAAGGATGCTGCTGCTGCTAAGTCACTTCAGTCGTGTCCGACTCTGTGTGACCCCATAAACAGCAGCCCACCAGGCTCCTCTGTCCCTGGGATTCTCCAGGCAAGAACACTAGAGTGGGTTGCCATTTCCTTCTCCAGTGCATGGAAGTGAAAAGTGAAAGTGAAGTTGCTCAGTCGTTTCCAACTCTTAGCGACCCCACGGTCTGCAGCCTACCAGGCAAGAGTACTGGAGTAGGGTGCCATTGCCTTCTCCGAAAGAAGGATGAGTCACATACAAGTGACAACAGTCTAAATGTCATTTTTATTATGAATTTAAAACCACAATTTTTTAAGTGACCTGAATAATTGGTGCATTTTTACATGACAGGTGAGTGACTGTTCTCTTTGTTGTTGTTGTTCAGTCACTAAGTTCATGTCTGATTCTTCGCAGCCCCATGGACTGTAGCCCAAGAGACTCCTCTTTCCATGCGATTTCCCAGGCAAGAATACTGAAGTGAGTTGTCATTGCCTTCTCCAGGAGATCTTCTTGACTCAGGGATTGCACCGGAGCCTCCTAAATTGGCACATGGATTGTTTGTTGCTGAGCCACCAGGGAAGCCCCAGTTGTTCTCTAAAACCTCTCAAAAACCCTTAACTTGCCACCCAGCGTCTGTATCACGTGCATTGGATTTTGTCTCCAGTGGTTCCTGCATCCCTTTTAGAAACCACTTCATACATTTCTTCAACACACTTACTAAATAGTAATACAGGAGCATTTCAATGCCAAGTGAAGAGTTTAGAATGACTCTAACAGGACTGTTGGCCCCATGATGGAACAATGTTCTCATCCACAGATGCACGTCAGACTCACCTGGGGGACTTCCAAATCTACTGAAGCCCAGGCCTCATCACTGGAGTTAGCTCAGAACCTTCTGAGGCCCCAGCATTAGTATTTTTTTTTTTTTGCCACACCATGTAGCTTGCAAGATCTTGGTTTCCTGACCAGGGATTGAACCCATGCCCTCAGCAGTGAAAGTGCAGAGTCGTAAACACCAGACCGCCAGGGAATTTCCCAAGCATCAGTATTTTAAAAGCAGCCCTGGCGATGCTATGTGCAGCCAGGATCAAAAGACAGACTGACAGAAAATTACAAGGTGGTGGAGTGTATGTGACAAAGATCTAAGGCAGCCCGTAACCAGGCCTCCCTCCAGGGAGGGCCTCCCAGCCAAATGTTATCGCAACAGAGCCCTATATTTTGAGTAGGAGTTAGTAGAACAACAGAATTCCAGGGAGAGGCCTTGAGGCATGAGTGAAAGTTACCTAGTCCATGGAATTCAGCCTGGTGGACCCATCAATGGAAGCAAGTGATAGAGAGGCAGAGGGATAAGAGTCACCAGTAGGTGAAGGGCCTGTGCGCTGGATGGAATTGGCCCCCATCCACAAGGCACTGCTGAGTACCCATGGATTCTGAGCAAAGGAGTTGCACAATCAAATGCACGCTTCAGCACCAAAAACATTTTATATTGGGGTATAGCCGATGAACAATGTTGATAGTTTCAGGTGATCAGTTTCAGGTGATCTCAGCCATACATACACATGTATCCATTCTCCCCCAAAGCCCCCTCCCATCCAGGCTGAAAAATGTGAGCTTTAGAAGGATCCCTCAGGCCACGGCGGGAGGGGAAATGGGAGGGACCCAGAATGGAAGTGTTAAGACCAGTTAGGAGAGACGATGGGGGCCCCTGGCCAGGCCCTAGCAGAGGATGAAGAAAAGTGAAGTGATAACAAGGAAGTGAAACCCCACCACGCTAGATGGTGAGTTGAATGGGGGAGAGGAACTAGAAGAAACTTCCTGGAATTAGCACCAGGAAGGGCCTCCTGACCACACCCTCTGGCTTCTACTCAGCAGCCACAAGACTCAGTTCTAAGGTCCTGCAGTGACCCTTCATGCTGTAAGAGCAGGAGAGGAACAGAGGAGCCTGTTTCTTTATTTCCTCCACGCTTAGAAACACCCACTTCTAGATCCTCCCAACTCCTTCACCATAGCCTCCCTCTGAAGCCTTTTGAACTCCCCCTGCTGCCCTACCCTTAGCAGAGTCTTACTGCCTCAAGCAGCTTCCCTTTGGCCCCAAACTGAAAAGGCCAGAGACCTAGAGTCCCATCTCATTTCTGCCACCTGTTACCCATATGGACTTTTGCAAGTCATCTCACGGAAACTCAGTAAACTTTAGCTGCTTCATCTGCAAAATGGGAATAATAACACTTGTAAACATGTGAGGATTAAGAACTAATGTAACATAGAAGGAACCAAGCAAATTGTAGAAAACTAAAAATAGGTGATACGGGTGATATAGAAATCTCATCTCTTTTAAGGGTTTCCCTAGTAGCTCTGTAATGAAGAATCTGCCTGCCAATGCAGGAGACTCGGGTTTTATTCCTTGATCAGAAGATCCCCTGGAGAAGGAAATGGCAACCCACTCCAGTATTCTTGCCTTGGAAATCCCATGGGCAAAGGAGCCTGGTGGGCTACAGTCCATGGGATTGAAAAGAGTCAAACACAACTTGGTCACTGAGCAAGCCCAAGCACACTTCTCTTTAAAAAAGAGAAGAAAGAAAAAAGGACAAGCCAGGTTAGAAAATCTGCAAAGATCATAAAAAGGCTGAAGAAAGAAACAGAAAGAGGAAGGGAGAGATGGAGGGAGGAAAGAAAAAGAAAAATACAATAGCCAATGGATAAATGAGAAGCCCCTCATTAACTAATCAAATAAAAGCAAATTACTTCTGCTGAAAGATGGTGGTGATGGTCACACAACAATAAACATAAATTTAATTTCACAAAAATGTACACTCGAAAATGACCAATACAGTAAATTTTGTTAAGTGTATTTTACCACAGTTTAAAAGATAAAATATAATATTCCTTTAATCAAACACAATAAAACAGCCAAGGATCACGTTTTTTCACCGCTTAAATTGGCAGCATTCAGTCGAAATGTACAGGTTTTGTGTAATGCTGTCCAGCACCATTTAAAATGTGAATGCCCCTTGACCTAGAAATTCCAGTGCAGGAATCTGTCCAAGGGAAATATTGACACATATGTGCAAACACACATGCACATACACCCACTCACACACACACTCTGAAGCATTAGAAGTGAAGCTGGGCTCACTGGAGCATTAGAACGATAAAAAACAATCTCGAACAGTCCTTAAAATGAGAAGTTACATGGCTGTTTGAACAAATGAGGAAGATCTTTACATTCACACCAAACTCGTGACTTCTGCCGAGGGACTTCCGTTTTGATTCTCTGTGCTTCTATATTACTTCCCTGGCAGTCCAGTGGTTAAGACTGAGCTTCCACTACAGGGAGCTTCTATGTTGCTGATTTTTTTTTATACCAAGCACAACTTTTATAATTCATTTAGTTTTAATAATGTTTTTAAATTATTGTTTTGTTTTGTTTGCTGTGCTGGGTCATTTTTGCTCCGTGGGCTTTCTTTAATTGCATCAGGCTAGGGCTACTCTTCATTGCAATGTTCGCTCTTCTTGTTGCAGTGGCTTCTCTTGTGGAGTCTAGGCTCTAGGGCACTCGGTCTTCAGTAGTTGCAGCTTCCCGGCTGTAGAGCACAAGGTCAGTAGTAGTGGTGCACGGGCTCAGTTGCTCCATGGCATGTGGGATCTTCCTGGACCAGGGACCAAACCCACGTCTCTTGCATTGGCAGGTGGATTCTTCCCTACTGAGCCACCAGGGAAGCCCTTAATGATTTTTTTTTTTTTTTTTTGACTGAATGCTTCTTGAGCGCTCACTTTAGGGCTTGTCCAGTTGGGAAGGTTCCTCCACTTCAAAATCTAATAGCCTTGTTCTTCCCAGCAGCTACAGTGCTCTCCACAACAGGGCCTCCCTGTCGTTTCTCATGACCATAAATAATTCTGCAGGGAAGAGTGCTGGGGAGAGAAGCAGGGCAGAGGAAACCATGGGTATTCTTGTGACTCTGACTTATCTGTTAGGAGCAGTGGCCCCGAGTGGCTGGCCTCTTTCAAGAGATGCATCGTGCTACCAGCATTCTCAGCCACCTTCTCTCAGCTGGCCTCTGCCATGACCCCAAGCCAGCCCCTGAGACCCCACCAGCCTTGGAATGCCACTGCCCTGCCAGCTGATATTTCATGATGGAGAGTGGAGGCTTCTCGTTTTTGCTTCTTCATTTCTTGCCAGAGTTTGGCTGCCCCCCAGCATCCCAAGGTCTTTTAACATGCAGCCTGGCTTCACAGACTGTTGGTAGCCTTAGTGAGGAAGCGTCTCTGCTCACATACCCTCTCATCTGTAGGCCATAAGTCATCCTTCCCAGGGGCTCAGAGATTTATTTTCCTTATTCCTAAGAAGGAAACTCACTTCTTTGTGAGTTTGAATCTAACAAAGATTAGATGCTAATCTAATCTTCCTTGTGGCCCAGAATTCCAGTCCAAGGGTCAGCTTCTCTCCATGTGCGTATGGACACACTTACTTAGTCCAAAACCAGAGGTACATTTACAGAGAGAAATATGTTTTACAGTCTCCCAGAAATGAGGCATCCATAAAATTATTTTCTGCAGTTGGCCCTTGCATACACACGTATACAACTTTGAAAAAAAATACATCCTGGGCTTCATATTTGATATTTTTTCCACAAAACAACTGCGTGGATATGGACAGTGTCCCCATCTGTCAAGACCCACCCTCCTTGTTCAGGGAAGCAGAGCACAGCATATGGAGGTTAAGTCACTTGTCCAAGTCACTGCCTCTGGAAGGTGCTGGCGTCAAACTCACATATTCTGACTTCAGAATCCAGACTTTCACTTGCTTCACCGTACCTCCTCCTCTCATTACCGGCTCATATTTTCTTTAAGAAGATATATTTGTTTATATCTTCCATTATGAAGATTTTTTTCAGGAATAAAAATAGTTGTATTCGGGTAATTACATTAGGTCATTATTTTTCCTACTAGATTTTTTTTTTCTTTAAAATACAAAGAACACAAAAGCATGTTAAACAACACCACCGGGGATGCAAATAACAAAATTCAATTAGTGTGGTCACTAACTCTACAGGACAAATGGTCAGTTTTCTTCAACAAATAAATTGCAAGGGGAAAAAAAAGGGGGAAGCAGAAACTAGAGGTTTAAAGAGACTTAAGAGACTTATCGGGCTTTCCCAATGCCTCAGCAGTAAGGAATCTGCCTGCAATGCAGAAGACACAAGTTCCTGTTGGGTTGGGAAGATCCCCCGGAGGAGAGCACAGGCAACCCACTCCAGTATTCTTGCCTAGTGAATCCCATGGACAGAGGAGCCTGGCAGGCTACAGTCCGTAGCATCGCAAATAGTCTGACATGGCTGAACCAACTGAGCACGGAGGCACGCGAGGGACTTGTCAACCCATTAGAGTAACTGGGCATTATTTGATTCCCAATCCAAACAAATGAATTATAATGACAACACTTAAGAGATTTTGGGGAAATTTGAACTCTGATTTTTGTTCATCACAAGGAATTATTGTTTATGCTATTAAAGATGATAATGGTATTATGGATAATTTTTTTCATTTTTATTTTGTACTGGAGTATAGCCGATTAACAATGCTGTGACAAATTCGGGTGGACAGTAAAGGGACTCAGCCATACTTATACAAGTAACTATTCTCCCGCAAACTCCCCTTCCATTCAGGCTACCACATGACACTGAGCAGAGTCCCCAGCACTACAGAACAGGATCTAGTTGGGTATCCATTTTAAATACCCACTGTGTACTTGTCAATCCCAAATTCCCTATCTCTTCCCCCCCACCCCGTTCTTCCGCCATGGCAACCATAAGTTCATTCTCTAAGTCTGTGAGTCTATTTCTGTTTCGCAAATAAGTTCACTTGCATCATTTCTTTTTAGATTACACATATAAGAGCTGTCATACAATATTTCTCCTTCTCTATCTGACTTACTTCATTCAGCATGACAATCTCTAGGTCGGTTCACATTGCTGCAAAGGCCATTACTTCATTCTTTTTAATGACTGAGTAATATTCCATTGTATGTATGTACTATATCTTGTTTTCTCATTTCTCTGTCGATGGACATCTAGGTTGCTTCTCTGTCTTAGCTATTGTAAACAGTGCTGCAATGAACATTGGGATACATATATCCTTTCAGACCATGTTTTCCTCTGGGTATATGCCCAAGAGTGGGATTGTAAACACACAAAAAGAAGGGGGAAGAGTATGAACCTGTGTGTACATATCACCCAGCTTGTGAAGATCATGCTAGCATCTCTAGTATCAGTATCTCACAGAAGGGTTTGGGAATCCCAGACCTAGGTCATTGTGAGTAGCTCCTCCAGGACTTGGTCAGAAGAATACAATGAGGACGATCCAGGTAGTACCCAGGAAAGAGCAGGGCAGACCCACAGAGGAAGCACAAGGATCATGAAAGCTGTGGGGTGCAGTAGTGGTGGGTGCTCAAAATTCCCAGAGGGCTGCTGGCAGCTGTCAGGTTCCAGCCCTAAGCCATTCTTACTCTAAATCTCCTGGGATGGACACTTTGAAGCATAGCCGAGATCCCAGTTCAAGGGAGGGTTAGCTGCCCTAACTGGCTGGGGGCATTGTCTGCAGATTTGGGTCAGGCCCTTCAATATTGCCTGAGCAGCATAAGGCACCTGCTAGCCCCTCTTGGGACAACTCTAGTTCCAGAGCCCCGAAGGGGGACTGAAGCCATCTTAGCTCTCTTCCCTTTCCCCAGTCTCACGTCTTCCCCTTCCACAGGAGGTAATCCTAGGGCACTCCTTGACAGATATCCTGCGCCTTAAAACCATCTCAGAGTCTGCTTCCCCAGAAACCCGATGTGTAATGCTACTTGTCTCTAAAAAGCGTTACAGCCCTGAGCCCCAGTGGCTCAGTGGTAAAGAATCCACCTACCAATGCAGGAGACACAGGTTTGATCCCTGATCTGGGAAGATCCCATGTGCCTCAGAACAGCTAAGCCCATGCACCACATAACTATTGAGCCTGTGCTCTAGAGCCCAGGAGCCGCAACTACTGAAGCTCATGTGCTAAAGAGACCGTGCTCAACAGTAAGAGAAGCCACTGCAATGAGAATCCCACACAACACCACTAGAAATAGCCCCTTCTCACTGCAACTAGAGAAAAGCCTTCACAGCAACGGAGACCCATTTCAGTGAAAAATAAAGAAATAAATTTTTAAATAAAACAAATAAAAAGCATTATTAATACAGTCACCCAGAGAATCATCCTACTGGGACAATAAGGACTGCTACATTTTATCATAGAAAACACAGATATCGGGACAGCAGAGTGAAAGTGAAAGTCATTCAGTCATGTCCACCTCTTTGAGACCCCATGGACTATACACTCCATGAAATTCTCCAGGCCGAAATACTGGAGTGGATAGCCACTCCCTTCTCCAGGAGATCTTCCCAACCCAGGGATCGAACCTAGGTCCCCTGCATTGCAGGCAGATTCTTACCAGCAGAGCCACAAGAAAGACAAAGCAAATAGGAGAGACATTTACACGGTATGGGTCTGGGGAAGATGCAAAGCACATTTGAGGGGAGGGGGATGCAGCTTGCTTTATTTCTCTGGGGGTGCTGAGGAGCCCACTCCAGCAGATGGTGAGTGAGTGAGCCAGTTAAAGGTAATTCAGTCTCTTCCTGATCCAAGCAGTCTTCTAGGACTTCATTCAACCCCCTGAGCCTGCCAGGGAGAAATGCTCAGTGTTGGGCCATTCTTTCTTGTTCCCTCCTCCCTAAGCAGGTCCAAGAGCCAGAGGTTCACCTGAAGCATCTGCCGCTGGTGCAGCCCAGAGCCTGTTTCCCTGGCTGATCTCCTGACTTGCACATTACCTGAAATCTGAAGGCCACTTTACTTTCATCTCTGGCTTGGGCAACCTTCCCTGGGGCCCTCTTTATGGGGTCAGTTCACCCCTGCCGGAGTGATACCCTCATCTCTGCAAACGTCAATCCCTCAGGGAACGTCTACCTTTCTCCCTGAGGCCCTGGGGCATTCTTGGACCTCTATACTCGCTGAGCTGATCATGCAGGTAAAGGGAACTAGGTGCTCTCCAAGGACAGATTGCCTAATCTCCATGATGCCATTTTTTTTTTTCTTTTGGAAACTGCTGCATGGCTTATGAGATCTCAGTTCCCCTACCATAGACTGAACCTAGGCCACAGCTGTGAAAGCACCAAGTTCTAACTACTGGACCATCAGGGTTCCTGTGATGGGTTTTTTTAATGTGTCACCTTGATTCTTGATTAGTCTTGGCTATTTATTAACTATGTATCTACACACACACACCCATTCATAAGTCATATGGTATGATAAATTTTGTGAAAAAATAATCAAGCTGGGTGAGGCTTGGACTCACAGGGAGGGACATTTAGCACAGAGCCTAACATACAGTTTTAGTTATTTCTGTTAATGTCGCTACGTCACCTGAACCAGCTAGAAACCTCTCTTTACCTGGAGAATTCCATGGACAGAGGAGTTTGGTGGGTTACAGTCCAGGGGGTCTGCAAAGAGTTGGACACAACTGAAGTGACCAACAGTAGCATATCACACCCACCACTGCTTATTTCCTGTGGTGATCAACTCTCAGATTCTTCAGTTTTTTGATCCCCATCCCCACTCTGTGAGTCAGCGCCTCTTGATCTCTTACCTGGACAACCTCCACCCCTCACTGCCTTTTTCCTTGCTCCCTTCCACCTAAATTCTGTTGAGATTTACATCAACATAGATTCAGATCGCTGCTCTGTCGCTTAGGACCGAGAGAGCCTGGGCTTATTCCTTTGGTTCTATCTTAGCTTGGGCTGTCATAACAAAACATGGTAGACTGCGTGGCTTAAATAAAAGTCATTTATCTCTCACAGCTCTGGAGGCTGAGAAATTTAGAATCAAGGGACCAGCCATTTCAGCTCTTGGTGAGGGCCCCTTCCTGGCTTACAGACAGCCACGTTCCTACTGGTGCCCACATGGCCTTTCCTCCCTGCACGTGCAGAGAGGGCAGAAGTTTTCATGTTTCCTTCTTTTCTTACATGGAGGCTTTCCAGGTGTCTCAGTGGTTAAAAAAAAAAAAAAAAAAAAAAAAATCCACCTGCCAATGCAAGAGACGCAGGAGAAACAGGTTCAATCTCTGGGTCAGGAAGATCTCCTGGAAGAGGGTATGGCAACCTTCTCCAGTATTCTTGCCTGGAGAATTCCATAGACAGAGGAGCCAGGAGGGCTACAGTCTTTGGGGTCTCCAATCCAAGAGATGACACAACTGAGCACACACTCGCCCTTTTCTTAGATCAGAGCACTAATTCCATCATGAGGTCTCCACCCTCATGGCCTCATCTGAACATAAGTCCCTCCCAACAGCCCCACCTCCTAATATCAGTGCTGTAGGCTATAGGCTTCAACACATGTATTTTGGGGAGGGGGGAGCATAAACACTCAGTCCCTAACAAACTCCCTAGATCTTTGTTTCCTCATTAGTAAAATGAAGGTAATAATACTTCTCCCAGGGTAGTCATAAGGACTCAACAACCCAGTAGTAACTGTGGTTGAGATGATTATTACTGAGATAACATAATTAAAACTTAAAGCACCAAGTTGGCCACATAGAAAAGACTCCATGAATATCATTTACTATTGGTGGCATTACACATTCCTTAAGACTCAGCTCAAATGTCCACAGCCATGTGGATCAGCCCGTGTCACCACTGAATCTTGTAGAGTTGTTCTGTTACATCCATCACATGTCATCATATCCATTTATTTATGTGTCTATTTCCCATTACAGACCATGAACATGTCAAGGTTAGAGGTCAAGATGCCTGCACCCCGTCTGTTGCCCAGCACCTGATGGGCACTAAGAAATGCTTGTTGAATAAATATACGAGCAAATGAAAGCATGAACCAGGGCAAGTGACACTCAGATTCTCAGGTGAGGGCTCCCTGATTTCCTCAACCGCTTACAGCATGTATTGGCCTATGCTTTGCAGACAAAAATTGGTATGTTTGCTTCAGTTGACAGAGAGCTAGGAATCAGAGTTCCTGTCCTGGACCAAACCTGGCACCTGTACTAGCATGTGATTTAAATGTTGATGGGCATTATGGACTGAGTGTGTCTCCTCCCCAAATTCATTATGCTGGAAGTCCTAATCCCCAGCACCTCAGAATATAACCCTGCTTGAATATAAGGCCTTACAAGAGATGATTAAATTAAAATGAGATTATTAGGGTAGGGCTCAAATCTAGTCTGACTGGTGCCCTTATAAGGAGGAATATGGATACCCATAAGACATCAGGGATGGACATGCTCAGAGGATGACCACTGTTAGGGTACAGTGAGAAGGCAGCGATCTACAAGCCAGGGAGAGAGGCCTTGGAGGAAGCCAAACCTAGTCACACCCTGACTTTGGACTTCCAGCATGCACACTGTGAGAAAATGGATTTTTGTTGTTTAAGACACAATCTTGGGTGTTCCGTTATGGCAGCCCTAGCAAACTAACACAATGGGTGATCCCATTCCTGTTTCCCCTACCACTGCTTCTATATTGGAATTCTCCCATAACTTCCTTAAACATTTTCCCATCAATTCCAGATATCATCTGATCTTAATTTCAGGACTCGGACAGTTTATTCCACCCATCATCACTATGCCCAAAATGACCCTGTCCCTTTAACATGTCCAGAAACCTCTTGTGAAGAATTCATATTCAGCTTGGGAGCATTTAGTGGGCCACATGGAACAATGCAAATAGAACAATACTGAAAGTAGCTCAGAAAATGCTGCAGAGAAGTAATTAGCCTAGTGTGGGGAAAATGATAAAAATGAACTAAAGTGGTTGCGCCACTCCCTTTCATATCGTACCTCTCACCTACAATATTCTTTTGCATACTTGATCTCCCTGGTCCTCATGACAGCTCAATTACTATCTTCAGTTCTTAGATGAGAAAATTGAAGCTCAGAGAATGAAGTGACTGGCCCAGAGCCCAGGGTTAGTAGGCAATGGTACCACCCTGACCCAGGTCTCCTGAACTCACGTGCTCTCTGAGATGCTTTATTAGAAAAGAGGAGTTTTACCTGAAATTCATGTACAGATGTAAGAGCTCGACCCTAAAGAAGGCCAAGTGCATAAGAACTGATGCTTTTGAATCATGCTGCCAGAGAAGACTTTTGAGAGTCCCCTGGAGTTCAAGGAAATCAAACCAGTCAATCCTAAAGGAAATCAGTCCTGAATATTCGTTGGAAGGACCGATCCTGAAGCTGAAGTTCCAATACTTTGGTCACCAGATGCGAAGAGCCAACTCATTGGAAAATACTTTGATGGAAAGATTGAGGGCAGGAGGAGAAGGGGGCGTCAGAGGGTGAGATGGTTGGATGGCAACACTGACTCAATGGACATGAGTTTGAGCCAACTCCTGGAGATAGTGAAGGACAGGGAAGCCTGATGTGTTGTAATTCATGGGATCACAAAGAGTCGAACACAGCTTGGCAATTGAACAACAACAACCTGAAAGCACACATTTGCCACATTCCTTTCTGGAGGTACAAAGATAATAAATAAAACCTTTTTCTCTACTTGCCTGTTATAAATTGTTACTCCCTTCCCAGTAAGCTGGTAACTGGCTTTTGGTAAAGGCTTCACTAGGAGGAAGCTGTTAAATTTGGCTCCAAGCCAAAGAGGAACACTCTGCATAAAAGAGACAGAAAAAGAATATGAATTTTCAAATGAGAAAATCAGCTAAAAAGAAAATAGAAATTTTGCATGTTCTGTAAGTAGGAGGGTGAAAAAAAAGAGTATGCAGAAGGGGCCAGTTTTCTAGTAATTATGCAAATTTAAAAGAAATTAGAGATGAATGAAAATCGGTGACAACTACAACAATGATTCAAAAAAACCAATAGAATTTATCCTTCACAGAAGCTTGGGAGGGTTTTGTTTGCTTTAAATCATTCGCAGCATCCTTTCTGGTTGTCCTTTCCAGGTAAGGAGCGTTGGCGCTTAGCAGACGTCCCTCCACACACAGGGCTTCCCTGGTGGCTCAGAAGGTAAAGAATTTCGCCTGCAATGTAGGAGAACCGGGTTCCATCCCTGGGTGGGGAAGATCCCCTGGGGGAGGGCATGGCAACCCACTCCCGTATTCTTGCCTGGAGAATCTCATGGATAGAGGAGCCTTGTGGGCTACCGTCCGTGACGTCTCAAAGAGTCGGACACGACTGAAGCCACTTAGCACACACGCACACTCCACACACAAGCACCAACAGACTCAGCACAGGCTTCCTCGGCTCTAAGTCCCGGAAGCAAAGGGCGACCGCAGCTCAGTGCCAGGGAGCTTTGTGGGCTGTGCTGCTGACAGCACCGAGGATGATGTGCTGTTGTGTTTAGGGATGACTGGAGTGATAGAGGCACTTACCCAAGCACTCCTGTCACTCAGACTTCCTCTCTCATAGATTCCTGCTTAACGATGATTCCCAGGAGTATCCCGCGCCCATTATCTCGCTTCTTTTCCTGTTCCAGTCTGCGCCTCCAAAAATTAGCACAGGAATTCCTGCAGCTGCAGGCATTGCTCACAGATTAGCACAGTATTCCCAAGTTGCATGTGACAGCTAAGGAATATTTTGCAGTAAGGAACAGCTCATATTATTCTTTAATTTGAGCATGTGTAGGTCCGGACATAATACTTATGGAGCAAAATACAGATTCTTTCTAATGGCCGTGAGATTGACTTTGAATGCCATAAATGCAAACAGTTTAATTTTTATAAAATTATTCATTGAATTCAATTACACCTACAAAAATATTTTATTTTTTAAAATGCCAGCATGACTTTGAAATTTATTAATAATTATTTGCATTTTGCTTTAGAATACTAATGTTAATACTCTAAAAGAAAACATTTAAAACATGAATGAATTTTTTGTTGTTGTTTACCTATTGAATTCACATTTTTTATGAAAATAAAGTTGGTCCTCATTATTCATGGTTACCATAGTTGAAAATTATGTACTTGCTAAAGTTCATTTTTAACCCCCATATCAAGCTCACGGTGGTTTTGTAGTCACTTGAAGACACACACAGAATGCTGGAATATTTGAGCTCCCAAGGTACATGTTCCCCAGAGGAGGCCACACAAGGCAACACTCTGCCTTCTTATTTCAGCTCTTATACTATAAATAAGTATTCTTTTTGCAGTCTATTTAGTACCTCATTTTTCTCATTTTTATTGGTGATTTCACTGTTTAAAATGGCCCAACCAGAGTGCTGAAGTGCTGTCTAGTGTTCTTGAGAATAAGATTGTGACATGCTTTACAGAGAAAAATGCACTTGTTACATAAGTTTTGTACAGGCATTTTATGCTGTTCGCTGTGTGCATTCAACATTAATGAATCAGCAATATATCCTAAATAAGGTGTCTTTCAACAGAAACACACATAAAACAAGCTTACATATGGCTCAGGTGATGAAAATGTTCTGACCAGATGTTTACAGGAAACTGACTATCTGTTGGAACAATAGTTTGATATTCGCCAATTTAGCATTGGCAGCAACTTTGGTACAAAACTTCCCTGAATAAGGAAAATCACCTGTATGTTTAAATTTTGTATACTTTGAATATAATTATATTACTTATAGTATATTATATTATTATATTACTTATATATTTGTATACATATGTATATAATATAATTATACTACTTATATATTTAAAATATAAAAATATATTAATTACTATCTTTGGAACACAAATTATGTAAAACTCTTGATACCAACACAATTACTAATTATGCTTAAGTGAGAACAGAAGAAAAATTTGTGGAATAAATTTCCAGTAATTTATTAGAAATATTCTTATTAGTATATCTTAATTGTGGTCTTCTTTTAAATGTCCTCAGTTTATGAATAGAATGCCTAGATCTGCATAATATTTTTCAAATTCAATTATCTGTGATAGTTTGCCCACTTTCACTCACAAAAACCATCACTTATCACATTTTCTAAATTATATTATGAAATTGAATTTCTTATGGAGGATAAAATACATTTTCTTTATCAGTATGCTAGTTTGCTTTATAAATTAAATATTTAAACACATGGCATGTGAGTCTCCATTTATATTCTGGCCTGGGATCTGCAAACATTAGGAGTAATAGTTTGTAGTAGCAAACTACTGAAAACAATGTAAATGTAAATCAATGTGTATTAATTAAATACTATATGATTCACCCATATAATATTGTAGAATATTCAGTTCAGTTCAGTTCAGTCACTCAGTCGTGTCTGATTCTTTGCGACCCCATGGACTGCAGCATGCCAGGCCTCCCTGTACATCACCAACTCCCGGAGTTTACCCAAACTCATGTCCATCAAGTCGATGATGCCATCCAAACATCTCATCCTCTGTTGTCCCCTTCTCCTCCTACCCTCAATCTTTCCCAGCATCAGGGTCTTTTCCAATGAGTTAGCTCTTCGAATCAGGTGGCCAAAGTATTGGACTTTCAGCTTCAACATCAGCCTTTTCAATGAACACTTAGGACTGATCTCCTTTAGGAGAGACTGGTTGGATCTCCTTGTAGTCCAAGGGACTCTCAAGAGTCTTCTCCAACACCACAGTTCAAAAGCATCAATTCTTGAGCGCTCAGCTTTCTTTATAGTCCCACTCACATCCATACTTGACTACTGGAAAAACCATAGCTGGACCTTTGTTGGCAGAGTAATGTCTCTGCTTTTGAATATGTGTGTTACCATGCCCTCCTCCAGGGGATCTTCCTGACTCAGGGACTGAACCCATGTCTCTTCTGTCTCCTGCATTGGCAAGCGGGTTCCTTATCACTAGTGCCAACTGGGAACTCCTAGAACAGTGCTGATGCTGCCGCTGATGCTGCTGCTGCTCAGTCGCTTCAGTCAGGTCTGACTCTGTGAGACCCCATAGACAGCAGCCCACCAGGCTCCCCCGTCCCTGGGATTCTCCAGTGTAGAACACTGGAGTGGGTTGCCATTTCCTTCTCTAATGCATGAAAGTGAAAAGTGAAAGTGAAGTCACTCAGTCATGTCTGACTCTTCGCGACCCTATGGACTGCAGCCTACCAGGCTCTTCCATCCCTGGGATTTTCCAGACAAGAGTACTGGAGTGGCTTGCCATTGCCTTCTCTGAGAACAGTGCTAGATGCATAGAAATTGTATGTAAATTTTTACTCTCAGTTCAGTTGTTCAGTTCAGTCAGTCAGTCGTGTCCAACTCTTTGCGACCCCATGCATGGAAGCACACCAGGCCTCGCTGTCCATCACCAACTCCTGGATTTCACTCAGATTCACGTCCATCAAGTCAGTGATGCCTTCCAGCCATCTCATCCTCTGTCGTCCCCTTCTTCTCCTGCCCCCAATCTCTCCCAGCATCAGGGTCTTTTGCAATGAGTCAACTCTTCGCATGAGGTGGCCAAAGTACTGGAGCTTCAGCTTTAGCATCAGTCCTTCCAAAGAAGTCTCAGAGCTGATCTCCTTCAGAATGGACTGGTTAGATCTCCTCGCAGTCCAAGGGACTCTCAAGAGTCTTCTCCAACACCACAGTTCAAAAGCATCAATTCTTCGGGGCTCAGCTTTCTTCACAGTCCAACTCTCACATCCATACACGACCAGTGGAAAAACTATAGTCTTGACTAGATGGACCTTTGTTGGCAAAGTAATGTCTCTGCTTTTCAATATGCTATGTAGGTATTATTATATTCATTATTTGCACTAATGTGCTACAATCTTTAAGATATAGTAAGGATGGGACTTCCCTGGTGGTCCAGTGGCTAAGACTCTGCACTACCAATGCAAGGGGCCTGGGTTTGATCCCTAATCAGGGAACTAGATCCTGCATGCTGCAACAAAGATGGAATAGCCCACAGGCCACAATTAAGACCTGACATAGCCAAATAAATAAGTATTTTTGAAAGATATGGTAAAGGAATAAAGTAAAACACAGAGAGTATAATAATACACTCTCATTTATGAAAATAAATAAAAGAATCTGTGTGTGTACATATTGGCTTGTATTTGTACAGAAACTAACATAGGATTGCTTCCAGGGAAAGAAATGGAAGATTTGGGGCCTGGAGGTAGAAGAGAGATTTTTCACTGTGTGTCTGATAAAAAATCCAACCCAAAGCTTAGTGGCTTAAAACAGCAGTCATCTATTTTTCATGGTTTCTCTAGGCTAAGAAATCTGGCAGAATCCAACTGGGAGGCTCATTCCTATTCTATGATGTCAGTGGTCTTCCTTCTCTTGTTGCCCTTATTTCATTTAGCTGATGTTTAGGTTGATGTTCCAAATCTGTGTCCTTCATCAGACTGCATGATCCTTGAGGACAAGAATCACAATTTACTCATCTCTGTGTCACTCACAGGATGTAGCATGGGTACTCAGAAAATCTTGGTGGAGTGAATGAAGAAACAAAAATCCATCCCCCGGTGAACATAGCACTGTAAATCAACTATATTTCAATTAAAAAGAATCCATGTTCTTATCTGTTCTACAGTCCTTTTATTCATCATTTCCTAATCCCAGGTATGCCCCCTACCTCTTCATTGGCTTATACCATATCACAGAGCTTGAAATTCACAGCCTTAGAAACAAAACTTTGTTTGTTTTCAGGTAGATGCAGCTTGTATCAGAGAAGGTGATGGCACCCCACTCCAGTTCTCTTGCCTGGAAAATCCCATAGATGGAGGAGCCTGGTAGGCTGCAGTCCATAGGGTCGCGAAGAGTCGGATACGACTGAGCGACTTCACTTTCACTTTTCACTTTCATGCATTGGAGAAGGAAATGGCAACCCACTCCAGTGTTCTTGCCTGGAGAATCCCAGGGATGGGGAAGCCTGGTGGGCTGCTGTCTATGGGGTTGCACAGAGTCGGACACGACTGAAGCGACTTAGCAGCAGCAGCAGCTTGTATCAGAGTGACTTTTCAAAGAACTTTATCAACTAAGAGCACTGGTGCCACAGACTGAATGTTTGTGTCTCCAAGACTCCTATGCAGAAATTTTAACCCCCAAGGTGATGGTATTAGGAGGTGAGGCCTTTGGGAGGTGATGAGATCATGAGGATGGAACCCTCATGAATGGGATTAGTGATGTTATAAAGAGACCCCCAGAGAGCTCCCTTGCCTCTTCTGCTACATGAGGACAGTGAGATTATTGCTCTCAGTGAACCAGGAAGCACATCCCGACCAGACATTGAACCTGCCAGCGCCTTGACCTTGGACTTCCCAGCCTCCAGAACAGTGAGAGAGAAATTTATGTTGTTTATAAGTCACTCAGTCTATAATATGCTATTACAGCAGCCCCAACAGACTAAGTCAACTGAAATAGAAAATAAAGGACAGAAGCAAACTGGCAAGTACTGGTGCCAAGAGCAGATTTCACATACAAATCAAGGTCAGGCAAAATCCAGGATCTTAGGGATCCTACCGAGGTATATACAAGCAGGGAAGGGGAATGATATTCATTCAGTGGAGGGGTGGAGGAATACTTATTTAACATTTAAATGAAAGAAAAACAGAAAACAGACTATCCTGTCAAAAGACACAAGTAATATCTTTTTTTCCTTTTTTTTTTTTTTTTTGTCCATACCACATGGCATGGGGGATCTTAGGTCCCCGACTAGGTATTGAACCTGTGCCCCTTGCAGTAGAAGCACAATAGCTTAAGTCTCACAAGTAGTATTATCTTAACAGCTAACACCACAAGTTCACTGGGGAAAGGAATCAGTTTCAGAGGTATACCTCCATCTGTTACTCATGGCACAAAGGCATGCCCAGAAATCTCCTTTCAACAAAAAACCAAAATAGCAGAGAATAAGTACACTGTTCTGCTGGAGAGAAAGAGGGGAGTTGTTATTTATCAAAGGGAAGAGTGGAAAGAAGGAAGTAATCAGAGAATGGAAAAGAGATGGTAAGAAAGTGGGAGTTTGGGGCTACCTAGGAAATGCACAGTGGAGAGGGAGGGATCTCCCATAGCACAAAAAATATAGATCTTCCCCCTTCCCCTTAAGCCACAAAACCAGTCTTATAGTTTCTTCAAAGAAGGAAATCAAGGACCGTCAATATTTGGATATGCATCCATATGGACACAAAAATTTAGAGAGACATAAAAGCAGAATATTCCTGAAAAATTTGGGGAAACCATCAAATAGGATGTCTTCATCAGGCCCCAGAGGATATCTGGGTTACACATCAAATTCCAGAAACATCTGTCTTTGGAGGCAAACAGAGAATTTAGAAGTTAAAGGGACAATTTCTGAATCACAGATGCTAAGTCACTGACTAAATGATCTCGCTTCAGCAGTGTTTGAACTTCTAGCCACAGTGAATCATAATATAATTCAGGTGATATAATCAAACTGGCAGGTCATAACCAGTAGTTTTATTGAAATGATAGAATGGAAAGGAATAGTTCAACCCCACCAGCCAGTAGAGAAATGCAAAGTGTATCCTTGATGAGATTTAACTCCATGTCTATTAAACTGTGGCTCAAACAGTAAAGAATTGGCCTACAGTGCAAGAAAGCCCCGAGGTTAATCCCTGGTTCGAGAAAATCCCTTGGAGGAGGGCATGGCAACCCACTCCAGTGTTCTTGCTTGGGAAATCCCACGGACAGAGGAGCCTAGAGGGTTACAGTCCATGGCATCACAAAAAGTTTAACACAACTAAGCAACTAAGCATAAAATTATAAATAGTGACAATACCAAATATAGTGAGAATGCTAAGAAACTGGATCTCTTACACAGTGGTAGTAGAAATGGATAATGATGCAGCCAGCACTCCGAAAAAATTATTTGGAAGTTTCCTGCAAAACTAAACATATACTTACCAGCAATTACTCTCTTGGACATTTGTCTTGGAAATGGAAATTTATGTCCACACAAATCAAAAAATCTATACAAATGTTCACATCATCATTTTTAACAGGAAAAAAGTCAAAATGACCTTCAATAGGTGGTACATTCATACCACAGAATATCACTCAAAAACAAAAATGAATGAACCACTGGTATGCTCAACAACTGTAATGAATTTCCCACAATCAGTGGGAAAAGTCAATCTCAAAATACAAAATTTTGCAGGTGGAGAGCAGATAAGTGTTTGCCAGGCATTATGGTTGGAGGTGAGGTGCTGGTACATGAAACTATAAGAGTAAGTTGTTGTTGTTCAGCCACTAATTCATGTCTGACTCATTGCGACCCCATAGACTGCAGCACTCCAGGCTTCTTTGTCCTTCACTGTCTGCCGGAGTTTGCTCAAATTCACATCCATTGAGTCAGTGATGCTATCTAACTGTTTCGTCTTCTACCAGCTTCTTCTTTTGCCTTCAATCTTTCTCATCATCAGGGTCTTTATCAAAGAGTCAGCTCTTCGCTTTAGGTGGCCAAAGTATTGGAACTTTGGCTGCAGCATCAGTTCAGTTCAATTCAATAGCTCAGGTGTGTCCAACTCTTTGCAACCCCATGAACCATAGCATGCCAGGCCTACCTATCCATCACCAACTGCCAGAGACTAGCTAAAACCATGTCCATTGAGTCGGTGATGCCATCCAACCATCTCATCCTCTGTTGTCCCCTTCTTCTCCTGCCCTCAATCTTTCCCAGCATCAGTGTCTTTTCCAATGAGTCAGCTCTTCACATGAAGTGGCCACACAAGTATTGGACTTGCAGCTTCAACATCAGTCCTTCTAATGAAGACCCAGGACTGATCTCTTTTAGGATGGACTGATTGGATCTCCTTGTAGTCCAAGGGACTCTCAAGAGTCTTCTCCAACACCACAGTTCAAAAGCATCAATTCTTCAGCACTCAGCTTTCTTAACAGTCCAATTTTCACATCAATACATGACTACTGGAAAAACCATAGCCTTGACTAGCTGGACCTTTTTTGGCAGAGTGTATCTGCTTTTTAATATGCTGTCTAGGTTGGTCATAACTTTCCTTCCAAGGAGTAAGCTTCTTTTAATTTCATGGCTGCAGTCACCATCTGCAGTGATTTTGGAGCCCCCCAAAATAAAATCAGTCACTGTTTCCACTGTTTCCCCATCTATTTGCCATGAAGTGATGGGACCAGATGCCATGATCTTAGTTTTCTGAATGTTGAGCTTTAAGCCAACTGTTTCACTCTCCTCTTTCACCTTCATCAAGAGGCTCTTCAGTTCTTCTTCACTTTCTGACATAAGGTTGGTGTTATCTGCATATCTGAGGTTATTGATATTTCTCCTGGCAATCTTGATTCCAGCTTGTGCTTCATCCAGCCCAGCATTTCTCATGATGTACTCTGCATATAAGTTAAATAAGCAGGGTGACAATATACAGTCTTTCTAATTAATATTCAGGTTGATTTCCTTTAGGATTGACTGACTTGATCTCCTTGCAGTTCAAGGGACTCTCAAGAGTTTTCTCCAGCAGGACAATTCAAAAGCATCAATTCTTCAGCGTTCAGCCTTTTTTACCATCCAGCTCTCACATCGGTACATGACTATCGAAAAAAACCATAGATTTTATTATACAGACCTTTGTCAGCAAAGTAACGTCTGCTTTTTAACATGCTGTCTAGGTTTGTCATAACTTTCCTTCCAAGGAGCAAGTAAAAGTAGCACCAGGAATTCCCTTTGTGGTGATGGAATATGTCTGTATCTGGATTGGGGTGGTTGTACAAATCTATGCATGTGACAAAATTGCATAGAACTACACACAGCAGAGTGCATATAATTATTGGTAAAATCGTGAAAGTGAAAGTGAAAGCGAAATCATTCAGTCGTTTCCAACTCTTTGTGACCCCATGGAATGTAGCCTACCAGGTTCCTCTGTCCATGGGATTTTCCAGCCAAGAGTACTGGAGTGGGCTGCCATTTCCTTTTCCAGGGGATCTTCCCAACCCAGGGATAGAACTCTGGTCTCCCTCATTACAAGCAGATGCTTTACCATCTGAGCCACCAGGGTAAAATCTGGAAAAGTCTGTAAATCACAAGCATGTCAGTGTCCTGGATTTGATACAGCATTGCAGTTGTATAAGATGTTACCATCAAGTACACAGAGGACTTCAGTGTACTGTTTTTGCAACTTTCTATGAGTCTATAATTATTCCAAAGTAAAAGTTTTTTAAAATGAAAAAGAGTCAGAGAAAGAGGGCACTCATAGTATAAGTGAGTATTGTTCTGGTGAAACTTTTGTTTCATTTGTGTGCTCTTGTGAGTCCTGGGTCACCATGTGAAATGTACTTAATGTACTTCTTGGGAGGTGGGAGAGTGGTCATCAAGGTCAAAACCAGTTTGAAACAACTGCTCTACAGCAAGCTTGGAGATTCAAAGATCTAGAAGGAGCCAGGCAGCCAGTACAAAGAAGTAAGACAGGCCTAGTTAAGACTGTCATCACTCCTCTTCCCCATATATCAGTCATAGTTCTTACTATAGTAGGTTTCATAACAATATAAATATCCTTTACTTCTACAGATACATGTGCCCTTTCTTAATTTTAATTTTTTTAACCACATGACATTCTTGATCTATGTGCTCTCACCACTTTTGAGAGTGAATTAGTTTTTCTGTTGACCAGTAACAAATTACTCCATATCATAGCAACATACAACAACATTTATCATCTAATGGTTTCTAGGAATGGTTTAGTGGGGTGGTTCTCCCTCAGGATCTCCCAGGACATTGCAGTTGGATTATTATTCAAAGCTGCAGCCTTCTGAAGGCTCAAAAGCTGCCAGGGAATCGACTCCCAAGCTCACTAGTTGACAAGCCTCAGTGACTCACTGACTGTTGACAAGAATTGAGCTCCTCACCACATGGGCATCTCCATAAGACTGTTCTCAACATGGCAGCTGGCTTTCCCAAGAAGGAGAGAGAGAAAAGAAAGAACAAGTAAGCCAGGCATCAGATTAGAAGTTCATCTTTTATAACATAATCTCAGAAATGGCATACTGGGACTTTCCTGGAAGTTCAGTGGTTAAGACTCTGTGCTACCACTGCAGGAGGTACAGACTCAGTTCCTGGTCAGGGAACTAAGATCTGGCATACTGGGAGGCACAGCCAAAAAATAACAATTTTTAAAAAAGAGAAAGAAGTGACATATTATCTTCTCTACCATATCTCATTGGTCACACAGACAAATCCTGGTACAAGAGAGGAGGGGATGACACGAGAGTGGGAACAAGAGGTAGGACCATTAGAGGCTATCTTGAAGGCAAATGTCCACAAATAGAGATCTGGGGACAAGAAATATTTATCTATGTAAGTAAAATACCCATACATATATAATAAATGGCAACTAACAGTGGTCTCCATGCTGCAAAGACATTAGGGGATGGTGGAGAAACCAGTAAAGGGAAGCAGACACACCCCATTTCAAGGGGCAGCTGCTAATCATGGTCCTACATGAGAAAAAAATATAGATCCAGAGTTGCTGGATCTTCAACTTGGAAATCTTCCAATAGTTTAGTACTGGCTGAAGTTTTTTGTTAACTTAATGTGACCAAATAAAATATATAAACCATACGAAGCCAGTTTACAAACCCTGCTGCCAAGTCCAGGCAAGGGTGGTGTCATGGTTAAAAGCTCAGGGTTTACAGTCAGGTAGACGTGAATTCAAGCGCTAGCCATGCCAGTTACTGGTGGTATGACCTCGGCCAAGCTTCAGAGCCTACTCTGTAAAGCGGAGTGGATCAAAATCATGCCATTTCACACTGCTTTGCTGAGGTTTTAGTGACACAATACATGAAATCCTTTTCGCAAGGCCTGGAATATGACAACAGCTCAAAAAGATTGGTTTTATTATTGCTATTCTAACACCAGTGGTGAGAACTGAAACAATAACATCCTCACCCACACTGTGACTGTTAGCCACTTGGCGATCTCAGCAACAGCCAAGCCTGATTTAGGGGTTCATTCACACATCTCCAGAGCAGGACAATCATTACTGAGGCTGAACTGCAAAGGCCCACTTTGCTTTCTTCACAGTTTTATCTTGGGGAGTCTTAAACTCCATGAGCTACAAAGATAAACAGTGTTTTGATGGTATGGAAAACACAAACACAACTTGTTGATTTCTTTGCTTCCTCAACCTCCATGGTGTGAGTCACACAGCTATTTTCAGGCTGCCAGAACTGACAGCCAAAAGGAAGTTTGTTTCACAACTGGAACAACAGCTTGAAAAGGACCAGGGAGGTCACCCAGGGAGACGCAGTTGTACTCATTGTACTCGAGTGAACCTACTCAAGCCCAGGGTCTGAATCATCCCTATCACAGTCCACACCCCTGGCTATCCACTTCTCATTGAATGCCTCCAGTGACAGGGAACTCATCACTATCCCCAAAATAGCTTATTCCATTTTGGTTAAGAATTTTATGCATGTATTTCAGGAATATTGATTGAGCACTTACTATATATCAGGCATTGCATTTGGTGCTGGTGGTAAATGAGACACATGAAGTCTCCCATTTCCTAGTGTGGAAGACAGACAGAAACAAAGAGTTGAATATATGTTTGGTAGAGATTGATTAGTTGATGAAATAATCAATAAACAACCTGTAATAGGAATAGAAAAGAGTTTTATTGAGCCAAACTGTGGACTCTAACCCAGAAGACAGCCTCTCAGATAACTCCAAGGAACTACTCCAGAGAAGCATGGTTTTCAGCACAGTTTTATTTCTTGTCACAGCAAAGGCCACTAAACAAGTTGGGTACACATTCCTTCAAGATTTAAACAAACAAAAAATCAGCACATGCACAGTAAGTCAGTATGGCCTTGACCCCTGGGAAGGGAATCTTTTCCCTGAAGAAGTACCAACAGTGGTGTCAAGGGAAGGAAAATATTTCCTCTGTATTTTTAATATGGGCATTCTTTATTTCCCATCAATGCCCCCTTTCTTCAATAATTAAAACAGATGCAGGGACTTCCCTGGTGGTCCAGTAGCTAAGACTCTGCACTCCAACGCAGTGGGCCTGGGTTTGATCCCTGGTCAGGGCACTAGATCCCGAAGGTGGCAGCCAAAGATCCTGTGTGCAGCAACTAAGACCCAGCGCAGTCAAATGAATAAATAAATTAAAAATTTTTTTTAAAGATGTAGAATGTATGTTTGATGGAAAAAGGAATGGCAACCCACTCCAGTAGTATTGCCTGGAGAATTCCAGGGGCAGAGGAGCCTGGTGGAATACAGTCCCCGGGGTCGCACAGACTCAGACATGACTGAGCAACTAACACACACACAATGTATGTTTGACAGGCCACAAATAGGCTACTGGAATTAGCATAAAATTCAACTGAATGCATGTGTAAGCCAGAATGACTTCCCCATACCTGAATATAAACTTATCAGATTTTAAGAAGAAAAATGAAACAAGGTTAAATTTAGGGAATGACAGGAATGGTCAAGGAGAATTCTCTGAGGCAAGGACACTGGAGCAGCTTTCTTCATGAAAAGAGAAAGGACACAATGTGAACACCTAGACTAAGAACATCTCACATGAACATTTCAGCCAGGAATGAACAAAGTAGGTGTAAATGTCTTCCTTACATTCAAGGAAACCTGGACTGAATTCTTTCTTCCTGTTCACACTGCCACAAATCTCCTTGCCACTTGAGAGTTAATCCTGTTACTCATGTCTCCCTATACTTATAGGGTTAATGATCAGGCTGAGAAGGCTCTGTGTCTGTCCTGTTGGGTCAATGTCATCATATTTTGTCCATTTCTCCTGCTTGCTTTGGTGTTTACAGTGTTTCATCCTCCCTATTAATAACATAGTCAGCATTCTATCTACATTTCCATTCAAGTTCCTAAAAATGAACTCACAATGGCCAGGTCTGAGGGCTGGAGTCCCCTGGTAAATCTCCAAAGGCTTCTCCCAGGCCCCCAACAAACTGACAGTCATCAAGACTCTCTTTGGGGGACTTCCCTGGTAGTCCAATGTTAAGCCTCTGCGCTTCCATTGCAGCAAGGCCCGGGTTCAATCCCTGGTCAGAAGTGAAGATCTTGTATAAAGAAGAAAATATTCCTTTCTGTCCTTCTTATCAGTGCTTCAATCTCCAGCACTTCCTTCTCAATGGTGATGATACGATTGGAGCTGAGTGGTTCTGCTTTCTCTATACCATCTGTGAACAGAATAAAATCTGCTCCAAGCAGCAGGCTATGTTGTCAGACAAATGAAGCCCCAAGACATAAGGAAACACAGGGCACGTGCAACAGCTTGTTGACTGAATCAGAGTTATTCAGTTTCTACACTAGATGTCAGTAAGAGTCTCATTATCTTTCTGTCTTCCACACCCAGAACATTGCTAGATACCCCNATAAAATCTGCTCCAAGCAGCAGGCTATGTTGTCAGACAAATGAAGCCCCAAGACATAAGGAAACACAGGGCACGTGCAACAGCTTGTTGACTGAATCAGAGTTATTCAGTTTCTACACTAGATGTCAGTAAGAGTCTCATTATCTTTCTGTCTTCCACACCCAGAACATTGCTAGATACCCCATCAGTTCAGTTCAGTCACTCAGTCGTGTCCGACTCTGCGACCCCATGAATCGCAGCACGCCAGGCCTCCCTGTCCATCACCAACTCCCTGAATTCACTCAGAGTCTCGTCCATCAAGTCAGTGATGCCATCCAGCCATCTCATCCTCTGTCGTCCCCTTCTCCTCCTGCCCCCAATCCCTCCCAGCATCAGAGTCTTTTCCAACAAGTCAACTCTTCACATGAGGTGGCCAAAGTACTGGAGTTTCAGCTTTAGCATCATTCCTTCCAAAGAAATCCCCGGGCTGATCTCCTTCAGAATGGACTGGTTGGATCTCCTTGCAGTCCAAGGGACTCTCAAGAATCTTCTCCAACACCACAGACATTGATAAACTCTTGTCGAAAAGTTATGTGTGTGAGTATTATGGAAGATATTTAGGGGGAAATCCCCAATAAGACCAAAGACCCTGGCATCCCTTAGTTATGATTTTTCTGTTGCTGTTGTTGTTCAGTCACTCAGTTGTGACACTCTTTGCAACCCTATGGACTGTAGCACCCCAGGCTTCTCTGTCCTTCACCATCTCCTGGAGCTTGCTCAAACTCATGTCCACTGAGTCCGTGATGCCATCCAACCATCTCATCCTCTGTCGTCCCCTTCTCCTCCTGCCTTCAATCTTTCCCAGCGTCAGGGTCTTTTCCAATGAGTCAGCTCTTTGCATGAGGTGGCCAAAGTATTGGAGCTTTAGCTTCAGCATCAGTCCTTAAAATGAATATTCATGATTGAATTCCTTTAGGATTAACTGGTTTGATCTTCTTGCAGTCCAAAGAACTCTTTTTACTATCTCATGGGAAAATGAATTGTTTTGCCACAGAACAAAAATTCCCAAGACTTTGGTGACTTATAAAAACTGCAACATATATTTTACTCATGAACCTGCAACGGGACCTGAGACAGCTTGTGTGTTCCTCTCTGCATTACCTCATGGACTTGTGTGCTTGGTGGTGGATGCTGGCTCAGACCTCAGCTGTGGCTTGTGGCTAGAATGCCTGCAAGTGACCTACCCTTATAGGTGCTTAGTTTTCTCAGAGTGTGGAAGCACCCTGAGAGTCAGGCAGAGCTGTGTGGCTCCTAAGTGGAAAAGCATAATTTCTGGAATTTTATTCTCTAGAATAAAGTCACCAAGGATAGTCTACACTCAGGAATTGGAGGGACAAGTGTCAAAAAAAATGCAGATGTTTTAAAACCACCACAAATAGGACTGAATTAGACAAACAAAGGTTTGACCTTTGTTCTTAAGAAACAAATGCCTAAGAGGCTCACTCCTTTCTTAGAGATGAGCCACAGAACTGAATAAGTGAAAATAAAGAATGTGGGGCCTTCCCTGGAGGTCCAGTGGTTAAGATTCTGCGCTTCTGCTGCAGGGGGTGCAGGTTCAACCCCTGGTTAAGGAACTAAGATCCCGCATGCTACCCAGCATGGCCAAAATAACAAAACAAAAAAGAATGCCTGCAAGTTTACTCAGAGCTCCTTAGTTTGGAAATCTTGCAAGCTTGATATGTTTGAAACATGCATCTTCACAACTGTATCTAGAAGAAATAGATTCCCTTGTTTCCCAAATAAAAGGAAGTTGGAATTGTATTTCACCATGGGACCAAATTAGAACAACTTCACAGGCCAAAGGTGGGGCCCAGGAAAGTAATACCTAAATAACACTTGGCACTGCATCTGAAAAGGAATCCAATGCCACCAAGACCCTCCGAAGAGTCAACATCTCTGGATGTCTGGATATTTTCATGCTGAAGTTTGGCAAATCCTTCCATCATATATGGCAGAGTCTGCTCCCAAGTCTTTTACTCCTGGACACATAGCTTAACTACATTTCCCAGCCTCCCTTGCATTTAGGTGACATCAGGTGACTGAGTCCTGGCCAAAGAGATGAGGGCAGAACTGATGGAGACTACTTCCAAGCCTGGAATATGCTTCACTGGTGGCTTAGTGGTAAAGAAACCATCTGCTAATGCAGGAATCACAGGAGATGCGGGTTTGATCCTTGGGTCGGGAAGATCCCCTGGCGAAGGAAACAGCAACCCATCCCAGTATTCTTGCCTGGAAAATCCCATGGTCAGAGGAGCCTGGAGGGCTACACTCCACAGTGGTCACAAAGAGTTGGACATGACTGAGCAGCACTTCCAAGCCTGATCCCTAAAAATTCTAATGCAGTCCTCTTTTCTCTTTTCCCATCCACTGCCTGGATGGAATAAACACCCAGGACCTAGGGGAGGAGACTGGGATGAGAAAGAAGAAGCCTGAGTACATGAGTCACTACAAGGAGGAACACGATCTGAACAGAAAGAGCATAAAATGTTGCTGAGTGAATGGGGAATAAACTTTTAACGCATTAAGGCCCTTTGGGAATTGTTTGTTATGGTTGTTTGCCTACCCTGTGGAGTTGGATGTTTATTTAAGAAATGTTCATTCCCCTCCCCCTCCAACCATGAGTGGACTACACATCTCCATTCCACTGATGGTTGGTTTGGCCTACGGGATATTAACAGACAAGAGGTGACATGGTATGCTTTAATACACACTTCAATAATTCTGCACTCTCTTACGCAACAGCCCTCTTGCTGTTTTCTTATCACCTTGAGAACAAGCTCCAGCTAGATCCTGGGCCAGAGCACGAGACACCTGAGAAGCAGACCTAGATTCCGCGAACAGGGTGAAACCAGGCCCAGGTGAGCCCAACGCAGCAGCTCCTACCTCCAGAGGAGAGGAGAGAATAAGTGATTATTGTTTTAGCCACTGACTTTTGTGATAGTCTGTTACACGGCATACTGTGGCAACAGTTGACTGATACACAAATAAAGTGTGTGTGCCACTCTCATGGGGCTGCCATGTTAAGCTTCCACTTGATGCCTGTTCTTTATCTCACTTAAGTTTTATGCCAAAACTCTTATAAATGAAGAGGTATAAGAAAACACTTGCCCAAGGGCACACAGGAAGTTTGGTATATCAAATTCATAAGCCCAAATTTATTTCCTTCTGTGGCAAATGCACTGAGGGAATGTGAAAAAAAAAAAAAAGACAAAATCAGGAAGGGCTGGGACAGAACTTAGGATGGTTCCACAAAATGCCAATTTAAAAGTGCTTGGTTGATCTTCCCTGGTGGCACAGTGGATAAGAACGTGCCTGCTGCTGCAGGGGACACAGGTTCGATCCCTGGTCCAGCAAGATTCCACATGCCACAGAGCAACTAAGCCCATGTGCCACAACTACGGAAGCCCATGTGCCCTAGAGATTGGTCTGCACAAGAGAAGCCACCACCATGAGAAGCACTCGCACCTCAAGAGAAGCCCCTGCTCACTGCCACTACAGAAAAACCTGGCAGCAACAAAGACCCAGTGCGATCCCCTCAAAAAAGAAAATAAAAATAAAAGGGCTTAATAATGCTCCTGGACAACTGGAAAGTTCAGAGCGAATAAAATGACCAGCTTCACCCCCTGGGTTGTTCATTTATGAAACTAAAGATGTTGAACGGAATGAAGATACAACTTTTCTAAGAAAGACCTGAATAGTTGCAGTGTACGCTTATATTGGATTGAAAAGGAAAGCAAGAACCTTTGTAAGGACATATTCAAGGTTAACTCAAGGAGAAAAACTGAACCTTGGGACACTATGTCCCTAGGAGCCCTGTGAGAAAACGAGCACCGCAAGCCCCTGGGGGCTGCCTGCTCCCACCATTGCCTTTCAGACAATGCTTGTAACAAGCGTCCTAAGGGAGCACCAGCGATGGGTCCTGCAGGAACTGCCCAGCTCGAAAACGGAGACAATGGGCCCCCAATAGTGGCAAAGAGCGGTGGAAATCTATCAGTACTCCCCTGTCTTTCATCTCTAGGACCCCTGGCTCAGATTCTTTACGTGTGAGCCTCGCAGGCGTTCACCTCCAGGAGGAGAGGGAAAGGGGGTGGGGGANGGAAGGGGAAATGGCGACTCACCCCAGTATTCTTGCTTGGAAAAATTCCCTAGACAGAGGAGCCTGGTGGGCTATATAGCCCATAGGGGTCCCAAAGAGTCAGAAACGGCTGAGCATACAGTGCACTGCCTGACCATCAGGGGCTGGATGGCGGGTGAGGGCAGATATTTGAAGTGTGACTCCTGTCCAAAGGGACCTTAAAAGCCAGTGGGTAAGACCTCTGGGACCACAATCAGGGACACCTAGGCTGAGGGAGTCATGGCTCCTTTGACATGGAGGGGCTTGATAGTGAGACCTGTGCTATGGAAGCTAAGTGGGCCGAGGGAAGAGAAATAAGGGACACACAGAGGCCATCAGGCCAAGGGACACTAATCTTTCCCGGATGTGTGCTATGGGCCAGGCACTATCCTCAGAGCTTTAATTCTCAAAAACTATTAAGGCAGGATCACTGCCTTAATGCATGCTATCCCTGGGTTGAGAAGATCCCCTGAAGGAGGAAATGGCAAGCCACTCCAGGTTTCTTGCCTGGGAAATCCCATGAACAGAGGAGACTACAGGCAGGCTATAGTCCACGGGGTCACAAACAGTTGGACAGTACTGAGCGTGCACATGCATGCATGCATGCATTAAGGCAGAATGATTATCATCCCATGCTGCTGATGGGGAAACAGATTCAGAGAGAGAAGGAATTTGCTAAAGACACACAGCCAGTGAGTAATGGAGCCAGAATCTGGGGCCAAGAGTGTGGTTGGGGGACCTTAACAACCTGATGTTCAGTATATCTCTTGTGTCCATTTTGTGAGCATCCACTCCTTGAAACTAATAATTGCACCAGTTGCGGTCTATTGTTGCTAGACTGAGGAAAAAGGAAATAAGAAATCACTACCACCTTCAAAAACAGCACAGTTGTCTGGGGGGCAAGGGGGCTTTGGAGGAAGATAAAGCTGGATGGGGGATCAGTGGGCTGGAGTGAGAGAGATTGGGAGCACCTCTGCTGCTTTCCGTGGGATGGTCAAGGCGGGGTGTCTCTCAGAGAAGGGGGTCTGCAACAAAGATCTAGGGATTCGAGGAGGAGAAAAGTAAACATCTGGAGGGATAAGATAAGCATGTTCTCTAGGGGAGGAACAGCAAGTGCATGCTCACCCAGTGGTCACTGAGGGAAAAACAAAAAGCTGGGCTGGAATGGGCATGGCCTAAGGAGCTGAGGTGTGAGAGGCCAAGAGATGAGGGGACAGGTCTCGACATCCTTGGGCTGTTGGAAGGTTGACTGCTGAGGGATTCCCTCCCCCGATTCCAAGGTGCTGCATTGACACCCCTCATGGGGATGAAACATCCTGTCTGGCCACACCCCACACCCCACTAAGGCCCCTTCTGGAACAGCCCGCTCTCCAGGGGCTCCATCTGGTCCACAGGTCGCAGGCCCTCTACTCCCCAGATCCCACTGACTCCTTATCCCCAGTGGGGTCACTCAGGAGAACAGCTTCAGATTCCCATTCCTGGGACCCTCTTCTTCTCAGAAGATTTCCATGACTTTCTCACCTCCTCCGCAGGAAATCCTTTCTATTCTGAAGTGGTGGGGAGCCCACGAGAGTCTTGCTCTTCCTAAGAATTTAAGAAGACAAAAGTGAGGAGATTTAAGACACTTTTGCTGTTCCACTCAGAGACAATGAATTGACTGAATGGGGCCCAGCCCCCATGGGGAAAGGGGATGCAGATGGGCAAGGCGGTGGTGAGTTATCATTTCAAAAAGCTGATCACACTGCATTGGTTTATGAGGTAAGGTTGCCTTCCTCAACCTATCCGGGCTCCTGAGCTGTTTCAAGGGGCGCACATCTAGGCACCTCTCAGCCTGAAAGGTAGAGCCCCCAGAGGACAGACCCAGAAGGCCAAGTACTGCCCAAGAGGCCCACCTCCTAGGCCCCATCTCTTTCCCCTTGGTTGATCCCAGGAAATCCTTTGGGTGTCAGAACCAAGGATTGGGGTGTCGGAGAACGCTGAGGCACCTCAGGCCCCCTCCTCCCTCCCTTACCCCTCCTTTTTTATTGCTCCCCATCTGGGAATAGTGACACCCTTGGGAAAGTTATACTGAATTACTGGTTTCTGCCCTTTTCCTCCTATCTAAGCATTCAGAAACCAGTTATTGGTCCAATAACAAAATGAAGCTTGCTTTGAAAATAGAATACAGTTGTAATGTTCCTTTTTAAACACACCTGAATTGAATTTCTGGTTTCATTTCCTTTTTTAAAAAAATTATTTTTGGTTGCTCTAGGTTTTCATTGCTGCACACAGGCTTTCTCTAGTTGTGGTGCATGGCCTTCTCATTGTGGTGGCTTCCCTAGATGCAGAGCACAGGCCCTAGGGCACACGGGCTTCAGTAGTTGAGACTCGTGGGCTTTAGTTGCTCCCCAGCATGTGGAATAATCCTGGACCAGAGATCAAACCCATGTCTCCTGCATTGGCAAGCAGATTTTGATCCACTGTACCACCAAGGAAGTCCTGGTTTCATTTTCTTTTCATTTATTTATTTACTTATTTATTTGACTGTGCTGGGTCTTAGTTGAGGCATGTGACATCTAGTTCCCTGACCAGGGATCGAACCTTGGCCCCCTGCATTGGGAACACAGAGTCTTAACCACTGGACCACCAGAGAAGTCTCTCATTTTCTTATTTCATTTCTAAGACAAGCTTTGATAATTAGGCTTCCATGTTGTGAATAGAGCTCAGGGCTTTGGACTTTCCACTGTCGTAGGGTGCACCGGAGTTCTCAGGAAGACAGAAGGTCCCCACACACACATTCCACCTCCTATTCAGCACGCGCTCAGTGCCTTGTATGTACCCCAGGCTGCTGGAGCTGGGAAACCAGAGGGAGGCCACCTCAGGGAGCACCTAGGCTAGATCAGAAGGAAGTCCCAACACTTCCCAATCCCCCAGATTGCTCTCCCACTCTTGTCTCTCACCCTTAGACAAACACTTTCTCTTCTCAGGCAATATTAGATGCCTTAAAATAATAGTCTCTCTACATCCCTAACTCAGCTTCTCCTAATGTTAGCATCTTACTTCATCATAGTCCAGTTATCACAGTCAAGAAATTCATGTTATACTGTTGTTAATCCCACTCCTGGGCCTATACTCAGACAAAACTACAATTTGAAAAGATGCACCCCTGTGTTCATAGCAGTGCTATTTACAGTAGTGAAGACATGGAAGCAGCCTAGATGTCCACTGACAGATGAAGGCATAAAGAAGACGTGGCACATACACAATGAAATATCCCTCCGTCATTAAAAGGAATGAACGAATGCCATTTGCAGCAAAATGGGTGGACCTAGAGATTATCGCACTAGTGAAGTAGGTCAGAGAAAGACAAATGCCCTATGATGTCACTGATATGCCTGGTGGGCTGCCGTCTATGGGGTCGCACAGAGTCGGACACGACTGAAGCGAATTAGCAATGCCATATGATATCACTTATACACGGATTCTAAAATACAACACAAATGAACTTACCTATGAAAAAGAAACAGACTCACAGATATAGCCAATAGACTGTGTTTGCCAAGGGGGAGGTGGGGGGAGGGGAGGGGAGGACTGGGAGTTTGGGATTAACAGATGCAAACTATTATATGTAGGATGGATAAACAACAAGCGTCTACTGTATAGCACAAGGAGCTGTATTCACTATTTTGTGATAGACTGTAAAGGAAAAGAAGGAAACCCACTCCAGTGTTCTTGCCTGGAGAATCCCATGGACAGAGGAGCCTGGCGGGCTACAGTCCACGGGGTCGCACAGAGTCAGACACAACTGAGAAACTAAGCACACATGGTGTGTGTGTGTGTGTGTGTGTGTGTGTGTGTGTGTGCCCACGAGCTAGGTTGCTTCAGCTGTGCCCTACTCTCTGCCACTCCATATATATATATATATAACTGAATTCCTTTGCAGAACACCGGAAACTGACACAACATCATAAACCAACTATACTTCATACTCCAACTACACTATATTTTCTTAAAAATAAAAATTTTAATTATCCTACTATTAACTAAATAAAGATCTTATTCAAATTTCACCAGTTTTTCCATGAATATCCTTTCTCTGTTCCAGGATCTTATCCAGGATCCCACGTAACATTCAGTTATTCCTCTTTAGTCTCCTGCAATCTGTGATCGTTCCTCAGTCCCCCCCCCTTTATTTTAATGATCTTGACACTTCTTATAAGTGACCATCAAGTCTCTGCCAAATGTATCTCAATTCAGGTTTGTCTTGTTTTCCCATGATTTGACTGATGCCCTAGATGTGTTTTTATAAGCTGCTCCACATTCTTTTTGGAGTGGAAAGAAAATGCTACGTGCCTTTGTTCCCATGCTTTTCCCCACCTTCTGTCATTTCCCTTGAATGGGAAAAACCCTCCTGTGTTTCTCCTCTCTACTCTTCCTGCATTGCTCAATCAGACGTGCATGAAAAACTCTGTTTCTCCTTTACTGCAACACTCTACTCAGAGAATACCCTACCTCGGGTCACCAAATGGATGGGTTTTCCACACCAGGAAATTCTCTGATTCTCCGGACACCAGCTGGATGTCCCACAGTTCCATTCAGTTCTGACGTTGCCTACCCAGAGTTAGCAGCAGAGCACGCAGGTTAAGGGCTCAGTGCCAAAAAACAGCCCTCTCCCCCAACTTCAGACACCAACTGCCAGTCTGGCTTGACAGTAGGCATTTAATAGACTGAGGCTGAGCAGATCATGCCGTGACCCAGTGACCCCAGGCCTAGTGATGCATTCCATAGAAATGTGTTCACCAAAGGACATGTCCAAGAATGTTCCACTCATATTAGTAACAGCAAAAACAACCCAAACACCCATCAACAGAATGAAGAGACAGATCTGAGGTATTCACACAGTCAGTCATTGAGTTACTCATCAATAAAAAGGAGCCAAGTGCTGATACCTAATATTGTGTGATTAAATTTGGATGACATTCTAGAAAAGGCAAGAATACCTTTGATAATACAAGTAACAATATCTTCTGGGGTAATGAAAACACTGTATTCCTTGACCAAAGTGGTTACTATGAGAGTGCGTATGTGTGTAAGAAGTTGTCAAGACGGACACTTACCATTCATGCTCATATGTACTTCTCCATATGTATGTTTTACTTCAGTAAAAAGATTTTATAATCCTATGAAGAGCTAAGGAGTCCCAGCTTGTAAGACTGCATACTATTAGATCAGAGGAAAAAGCAGAAAATTATATAAACAGAGCCCATAGCTGGTTCCCAGGGGCAAAAGGAAACCACATTCCTCTGGCCCTTTCCTTCCTTCTTCTCTGCCTTTGAGTGTTTCCCCACTTTGAATGACCCTCCATCTCTTTTCTAATTTGTCAAATATTAGCCATCCTACAAAACCTTACAAATCACCACCTTCTCCAGTTAACCCACCTAGATTTCCCAACCAATGACATTTCTCTCTGTCCTACCTGCCTCTCTCTATTGGTTTCTGCACACATCTACCACCTTATTCCTTAGACTGAACAGAAGATATGTATTCATTGATACTGGTGACTCCCACAGTAGCCAGTATATAGCTGACACTCAATAACACTTATTGAACCGTCACTGAAATACCCCATCCCAGCCACCTCACCTGCTCCATCTTGGCCACACTCAAGTCAGAATGCTACCAGGCCCCCCACTGGCTTACTGTGGATTCTCTTGTACATTGACAGGCCCTAAGCGTGATGGGCGTGTGGTTCAGGGAAGCCGAACAGCTTCATTTCCCTCCCAGAACCAGAACAGGATGCAGTCCTATGACAATGAGGGGAAGTACAGTGAATTCACAATTGAGGCTGTTGATGGAAAGCTATTTATTAATTACCCAGATGGTAACTGAGTCTCAACCAGTTCAAAGATTTTAGATATTGGGTTGCTGATTTCTGTGAAATGCAGAGGCTGTGTTCTTGTTCAGTTCAATTCAGCAGGCATTTTTTGAGCACCCAGCGAGTGCTTATCACTGTACTAAGCCTGTGGAAGCTGTAAAAGACAAAAGCCAACAAACCATGAAAGATACGATGAAGTAAATGGTAAAGGGAGAGAAATAAGCCCAGCACCATGGGAAGTTATGTGAAGTAGTTGTTAACTCTGGAAAGGAGGCTGCTCCATGGGGAAGAAGCATTTGAATGAAAACCCAGAGGAGCAAGGATGAGAGCGGGGCTTTCTCAACAGAAGGACTAATGCATAATGATACCATAGCACTTCCATGGGGGGAAAGAGCAATGGTTCAGTGAAAACAAAAGAAGCTTCAAAATAACCTTAGAAAGGTAAACTGAGCTCTTTATCCTGTAGACAGTTGAGAGTCACTGCAGATTTCAGGTTGGGGCAAAGTGATCTGCAATGTATTTGACAGAATGTAAAGGATGTTGCGGCACACACAGAGGGTTATCCATCTGACCACTGTCACCACCCCCACCATCACCCCCACCCCCACCATCACCACCACCCCCACC
>SJYA01001691.1:2156589-2172186 GCA_006410615.1 Neotragus moschatus | reverse complement strand
TTCACCACCACCCCCACCATCATCACCACCCTCACCATCACCCCCACCACCACCATCACCCCCACGTCTAACATCACCACACACTTCTCATTCTTTCCCATCCTGCCTTTTCCATGGTCAGTGGAAGCTCAGTTGTGTTTAGATAAGAAGCAGCTGATGAGCTTCAAGGGACACAGCCCCAGGAATGAGTCTTGCTTTTGAAAACCTAGGGATCCAGGAGTTCAGCATCATAGAAATTTGTGAGGTTGTGTTTTGTTTCTGTGTGATTGTCACAATGATTAGGGGACATCGTTATCAGTTCATGGACAAGGATCGGGAATGCTTGACATCCTGCAATGCACAGGACAATCCCACACACCAAAGATCCGTCCTGTGCCCTGCATGACTTTTTAAAAGACTCTTCATTGTAGTATAATTATGTATAGAAAAAAATACACAGATCATAAGTGTACAGCCTGATGAATCTTCACAAACTGAATATATCCCAGTGCCTACTTCCAGTCATACATCGACCCTAACTTCTGATAGAATGTATACCAGTATGGTCACTTTTGAACTTTACATAAATGAACCCATGACTTGTGAATAAACCACTAGACATCTCTGTAGATGAATATCTCTTTATAATCATTAACTCCAACAACAATAAATTTTGCACAATTTTATTCTACATTGCATTTTCTGAGAATGCAACCATCATGTAAATGTAAATTAAGGGATGCCTTTTTTTAAAGCTCAGAGTTTTACAAAGAGTTAATCACTACTGCAGAAAATCACCGCACTGAGAGCAATATCTCTCTTGATTTTTAATTGGTGATACAGCACAGTTGTATCAGTTTTCATCTGAAGCTGCTGGGTTCACGGTAATGCTACATACAGGTCAAACATACATAAAGTGCAGATTGCTTTTTTATGTGCAGAATATTTTTGTGCTATATTTTTTCTTTTTTTTATCAGAGAATAATTATTTACCATGTTGTGTTGATTTCTGCCATACAACAATGTGAATCAGCCATAAGTACACATATGTCCCCTCCCTCTTGAACCCCCCTCCTCACTCCCACACCATTCCCCACTCTGGGTTGTCACTGAGTCCTGGGTTGAGCTCCCTGTCTTACATAGCAACTTCCCACTAGCTATCTATTTTGCATATGGTAATGTACATTTTTCAATTCTACTCTCTGAATTCGTCCCACCCTCTCCTTCCTGCACTGTGTCCGCAAGTCTGTTCTCTATGTCTGTGTCTCTATTCCTGCCCTGCAAATAGACTCAACAGTACCACTTCTCTAGATTCCATATATACGCATTAGTATATGATATTTGTTTTTCACTTTCTGACTTGCTTCACTTTGTATAACAAGTTCTAGGTTCGTCCACCTCACTAGCACTGACTCAGATTCGTTCCTTTTTATGTGTGCCGTATTAGTCAGCTTTTGACAGCTTGTGCTCCTGCAACAAACATCTCCAAAAAATGTCAATGGCTTACAATGACAAAAATTTATCTTTTTTGTTCATACATTCACCAGCGGAAGCTCTGCTCCTGTTCCATATGTCTCCTTCACTATGAAAGCCAGGCCAAAGGAGCAACCTTATCTAAGACATGCTGCTGGCATGCAGAAGGAAAGAGGAGTGGGGGAACCACACAGTGGCTTTTCAAGCTCTTCTCAGAAGTGACACTTCCATTCACATCACATTGACCACAGCAAATCATAAAACAAGCCTGACATCAATTGAGCGAGGCAATATAAGTCCCATGCCATTAGGCTGGGATATATAATTCTGATATCGCGAAGGCAGGGAATAATTTGGAGTCCTAATATAATTTACCATATATACTGAAATGTATATCCATATAATTTTTGTAAATTATCTTAATTTCACTTTTATATTTCCAATGAGGACTTGTACAGATTTGTTGAGTATGGGTGTGGATAGATTATATTATCTTCAATTTTCATTTCAGGAAAGAGGAGTGCTATAAAATATTTACACAAAAGGAGATGTTGGTTCTAAGAGGCTGAGAACCAGTGTTCTGAGTCAATCATGGTAGCTCCATTCCCTTGCAGAAACTGACTAAAGAATACGTATGGATTGCAGTTCTGGCCAGGGGGATTCAAGAGGAAACTCTCAGGAGGACTTTTGAGTTGATGATACTTGTGCTTTGAGGAAATAAGGGAAAATTGCACATGTCACTGTATAAGCGTGTTAACCTTGAACTCCAACAGTTGTCTTAAAGCCACAAAGGGCCATGCCAAAATGCTGAGAGTGGAAAAATGAAAAGAATCTGGGTAACTGAGGAGCTGCTAAGTTTTTCTGAAAATGCCTCATCTTTGAACTTTTTGTTATATGAAACAATACATTTTTCTGATATTCAAGGAAATCTCTAGTTGAGTTTCCTGTTCCTGGTAGTCAAAAGTGATGCTACAATCACCTGGAATGGGAAGACTCTGGGGGCAGAGATGTTAGTATGTAGAATATTGTAATAGTCCAGGCAAGAGTTAATGAGGGGACTTCTCCAGTGGTCCAACGGTTAAGAATCCACCTTCCAATGCAGGGAACGCGGGTTCAGTCCCTGGTCTGGAAGCTAAGATCCCACCTGCCACGAGGCAACTAAGCCCCAGTGCAGCCAAAACAAAAAAACAAACAGAAACAAAACAAACAAAAAGAGGTAATGAGGACTTGAATGAGAGGAAGACCTGCACATAGTGGTGTGTTGGTAAGTGCTTCATAACCAGCTCTCAGTTCAGGGTGGAGGTGGATAGGAGCCAGGTTGGTAGCATTTGCCAACATCTATTAGCTTCCATGGCGGCTCAAACGGTAAAGTAGCTGCTGCAATGCAGGAGACCTCAGTTTGATCCCTGGGTTGGGAAGATCCCTTGGAGGAGGGAATGGCAACCCACTCAAGTATTCTTCCCTGGAGAATCCCCACGGACAGAGGAGCCTGGCAAGTTACAGTCCACGGGGTCGCAAAGAGTCGGTCACGACTGAGCGACTAAGCACAGCACAGCAATCATTGCCAATACCAAGCTACCAACAGGTTAACCACCAGCTTGTCTGCTTTCTGAAAATTCAACAACTGGTTGCAAGATAGCACCAGTTGGCTTCAGCACACCCCTGGCTGTGTGGATAGGAAACCCTGACGGATAGGCAGGACTAGTAAAACTCCAGATTCTGTGGGCAGTTACAGAAGCTGTAATCTGACAAACAGGCAAACAGAAACAAACTTTTGCTCATCTCTGTGACTTCACTGCTGTACTTCAAGAGTGGAAGATCAAAGCATCCAATAACTGAGGCATTTCCCAGGAAGTACACTGGGAGACACAGTGTCACTTTGGAGGGTAATTTTACAGTCAACAAATAAGTGAAAGTCCCCCAGTCGCATCTGACTCTTTGTGACCCCATGGACTGTAGCCTGCCACGCTCTCCTGTCCATGGAATTCTCCAGGCCAGAATACTGAGTGAGTAGCCATTCCCTTCTCCAGGGGATCTTCCCAACCCAGGGATCGAACCCAGGTCACCCACATTGCAGATCCATTCTTTACCATCTGTGGCACTAGGAAAGCCCCAAATAAGGATCATAAATTAATTTCATGACCAGCACATTATACAGAGATACAATAAAACGAGGCCATGATAAAGGGGGTGTCTCTGGCACTGAGCCCTGGGATGGGCAGGGTGAACTTGTAAGACAACACAGTGTCCTAAAACCTGCATCAGGCAGAACACCAATGGGAGTCTGGGTGGAAGCACATGGTGGGAGGAGAGCAGGCTAGGCTGGCCAGAATCAGCAAGCCAGTCAGAGTGGAGATGCTATAGTTCAATCCGTGGATGCTATTATCAACCCATAGTGCATGGGGATGTTCAGTCGCTAAGTCATGTCCCACATAGTCTTTGCGACCCCATGGACTTTAACCTGCCAGGCTCCTCTGTCCATGGGATCTTCCAAGCAAGAACACTAGAGTGGGTTGCCATGCCCTCCTCCAAGGGATCTTCCCCACCCAAGGATCAAACCCATGTCTACTGTGTCTTCTGCATTGGTAGGCAGATTCTTTACCACTGAGCCACCTGGAAAGCCCAACTGATCCATTACTTTCTCCATTCATTCAACCACAATTTATTAAGCATCTGTTAAGTATTGAGTCCTAGGCTAAGTATGCTTGGGATAAACAAAAGAGATTTCTTGGATCTCATACTCTCAAAGGTAAGATGAACAGGTAAGCTAGATTAATGACAAAATACAGGAACTCTATATTCCAGTTTAAAACCAAAAGGGCACTGGTCTCATTTTATTTAACTTCACAGTGAAATTCAAAAGACTGAACGCTTAACACTGAGAGATGGCCCTGCTAGCTCTTCCCTGAGGTGTCTCAGCATTTACTCTGAATTTCTGTAGCATTTTTTCTCTCTGTATTGTTCAACTGATGCAGTACGTACAAATCAAAAAGATCAGAGGGACTTTGTTATGGGTGAGAAGATAAAAACCACTGGCCCATGGACGTTATGCAAGATGACGGAGCACCTAAACCACAGTTGAGAAAACTTCCTACATTATGGAGAAATCCTCTTCTCTAGGAAACAGAAAAATTCTCACTCTCATATCAGTATAGCCACAAAATCTTCATCGGAGACATCTGTGGCTAAAAAGAACCTATTCTTTGAGTTACTTTTTTCATCCAAATGTTATCTCCTGCCAGGCTGTCTCTTACTTTGTTTCCTGATACCAGGTTATTTGATATGGCTTCTTCTTAGGAAAAAACCAGTGGAGTGCCTGATCATATCATGAGGATTCTTTGGTTTTTTATTTGTAAAAATCTTATCCAACCTGGCTTAAGCAAAGAGAATTTTTCATTGAGTCATATCAATGAAAAATCCAGGGAGTAGATTTAGGTTCTGCTTCAGGTGTGCTGACGTGACAAAACTCAAGTGATGTCACAGGGACCTGGCTTCTCTCTCTCACTGTTTCTCACTTCAAACTTCTTTTCACACTGACCCTTGCCCTCGTGATGATAATACAGCTGCTGGAGCCCAGCAACTACATCCTCTCCGGGGTAAGAACATCAGAGAAGAGAGAGCTTCAGCGAGTTTGAACAAAAACCCTGTACCTGATCTTCAGCTACCCAAGTTAAGTCAAGTGGCCATCCCTGACACAATTACACTGGCCAGGAGAAGGCAAGACAGAGCCTGGTTTAAAGCTAGGTCCCATAATGACCTCTGTGGGAGAAGAATCTAAAAACAGTGGGTATGTGTGTAACTGAGTCACATTGCTATACAGCAGAAACTAACACAACACTGTAAATCAGCTATACTCTAATAAAAATTAATTTTTAAAAAATAAAATAAGGTTAAAAAGCTAGATCTCATGCTAGCCCTGGAGAGAAAGTTTTTAAGGAATTGGCTCACAGGATTATGGAGACTGGCAAATGCAATCTCTATACTGCAGGTTGGAAACTTGGACAGTTCTTCTATGTGACAGTCTTACAGCAGAATTCCTTCTTCTCCAGAAAACCTCAACGTTTGCTCTTCATGCCTTCACCTGATTTGAATGAGGCCCACCCATATTGTAGCCATAATCTCTTTTACTTTAGGTTTCTTGTTGTTCAGTCATTGAGTCATGTCTGACTCTTTGCAACCCCATGGACTGCAGCATGCCAGCCTTCCCTGTCCTTCACTATCTCCCACAGTTTGCTTAAATTAATTCAGTTCAGTTGCTCAGTCGTGTCCGACTCTTTGTGACCCCAGAATCGCAACACGCCAGGCCTCCCTGTCCATCACCAACTCCCGGAGTTCACTCAGACTCACGCCCATCGNGTCAACACCGAAATCAGATTGATTATATTCTTTGCAGCCAAAGATGGAGTAGCTCTAAACAGTCAGCAAAAACAAGACTGGGAGCTGACTGTGGCTCAGATCATGAACTCCTTATTGCCAAATTCAGACTTAAATTGAAGAAAGTAGGGAAAACCACTAGACCATTCATTAAATTAATTAATGAAGCAGAAAGCTGGGAGAAGCCTCTGTTCTGAGCCTGGTTTCTCCTAGCATCCAGGCCTGAGTTGCCTACTTACAGGCTTCTTTTGAGGGAGAAGAGAAAGCTTCTATGATATTTAAGTCATTGGGTTTGGAGGATTTTCTGTTATGTGAAGCTGTTATATGAGCCTAATTCTACACAATACAAAAACCAAAGAACATGCAACTCACTTAGGATGATAAACCAAGTACTAAACAAGGAACCATCTTTTTTTAAAATAAAGCATAATTCAAGATGACAGAAATAAGGGAGTATCCTGGTGGCCAAGTGGTTAGGATTCTGGGCTTTCACTGCCATGGTCCAGGTTCAATCCCTGACTGGGGAACTGAGATCTTACAAGCTGTGCAGCACTCCATCCCTCCACCAAAAAAAGATGGAAATAAGACTAGATAAATTTTTTAACCATAAATATAAATTCATTTCTTAAATCCTTCTAACTTAGATTGGGTCAAAACCAATTTCGGTCTTTTGTTTTTTTTCCAGGAAAAGCACATCAGCAATAGTTTTCAAAACAGTTAGGGTGCTAACAAACAAAGTAAAATTCAAGCCAGAAGACAGTAAACATTTAAAGAGTGTTGTCTAATATTGCCACTATCTTAAAAACCTTCACAAACTTTTATGCACTGAATAACATCTCACACACACACACACACACACACTGTTACCACTTAGAAGAGTGCCAGGTCCAGATGGTTTCACAGATGACTTCTTTCAAAGCTGCAAGAAAGCAGTAACTTCAATACCTCAAAATGTGTTTCAGTAGCTAGAAAAAAAACATATGTCTACCCAAACATTTTACATAGCCAAAATCATCCTATAAACAAAAGCTACTATGAATATCACTGAAAAATTCTAAATAAAAATACTAGCAAAATTAATCAGGAAATACATCAAAATGATACTACAACAGTGCTGCTAATTAAAGTNTTTTTCCAGGAAAAGCACATCAGCAATAGTTTTCAAAACAGTTAGGGTGCTAACAAACAAAGTAAAATTCAAGCCAGAAGACAGTAAACATTTAAAGAGTGTTGTCTAATATTGCCACTATCTTAAAAACCTTCACAAACTTTTATGCACTGAATAACATCTCACACACACACACACACACACACTGTTACCACTTAGAAGAGTGCCAGGTCCAGATGGTTTCACAGATGACTTCTTTCAAAGCTGCAAGAAAGCAGTAACTTCAATACCTCAAAATGTGTTTCAGTAGCTAGAAAAAAAACATATGTCTACCCAAACATTTTACATAGCCAAAATCATCCTATAAACAAAAGCTACTATGAATATCACTGAAAAATTCTAAATAAAAATACTAGCAAAATTAATCAGGAAATACATCAAAATGATACTACAACAGTGCTGCTAATTAAAGTTTACTACAAGAATGCAAGGATATTTCAATATCAGGAAGTCTATTGTCATCATTCAGCACATTCATTGGTAAAGGAAAAAAATATGTTTACCTTGATATGAGCCTCAGAGTTTTTTGTTTTTAATTTCAAGAGCTATATCTGATTTTTTTTTAAGTTCTTGGTAAACTAATAATAGATGAGTTCTTTCTTAAAAGGACTAAAAATATCTGGCTCATATTAACAGCCAACATCTTATCTAATGGTGAAACATCAGAAAGGTTCCCTTTAAAATCAGGAAAGAGATAAGGTTGTGAATTAGCCCCACTGTGTTTCAACATCGTTCTGGAGGTCTAAACTATCACCTTAAGCTAATAAAAAGAAATAAGAGGAATTTATTATGAAAAATTAAAAAAAAGAAATGTCATAATTGCAAATAATATATTTATCCAAAGTAAGATTTGGTATATAAATGTTAGAATTATTCAGAGAATCTGGTGAGGTTATTTAGATCACAAAGTGAACATAAATCAAGTTAGAATATATACAGACAAATGCCATTCATAAAGTAAAAAGAAAACCTAGCAGACTATATTTTCAATAAACGCTGGTAGACTGTATTTTTTAAATTCTCAGCAACAGTAAATCCCATTCTACATGCTCTTCCTCAACGTGTCCTGGCCACTCCCCCATAAGAGACAGAGTTCAGGTCCCTAGCCCTTAAACCCAGTCTGTCCTTGTGACTTGCTGGGAATCAATAGAATTCAGCTGACTTCTAAGGCTAAGCCAGAAAAGGGCATGCCTAGTTCCCCTGGGATACCTGCTGCCATCCATATGCCAGGTAAGAAGTCTTATCCTCTGTAGCCACCAGGTTGGAGGGGCCACTCTCAGCACTCCAGTTCACAGCCCCGCCACAGTCCCAGTTGAGCCCAGCCTTCCCACAATACCATCAAGGGAGCAGATGTGTGATGATACCACCTTGGAACTTCTAGACCACCCCGTTTGCTACCTGAGTACCAAGAAGTGACCTCAACTGATGTGACAAGGAGCAGCGTTGCCCAGTTGAACTGGCTCAAACTCTTGGCCCTCAGAATGTAAAATGGTGCAGCCACCAAGGAAAACAGCTTGGAGATTTCTCTAAAAGTTAAACATAGAACAGCCATAAGACCCAGAAATTCCACTCTTCTCCCGGAGAAGGAATGGCAACCCACTCTAGGAGGTAGAAATGGCAACCCACTCCAGTATTGTTTGCATGGAGAATTCCATGGACAGAGGAGCCTGGTGGGCTACACAGTCCATGAGGTCACAAAAGAGTCAGACACAACTGAGTGAATAAACAACAACAATTCCACTCTTACATACATATCCCAAAGAATTGAAGGCAGAATTTGATGTTTGCACACTCATGATCATGGGAGCATTAATCATAATGGCCAAAAGGGGGAAACAACCCTAAATTCCAACAACAGATGAATGGATAAATAAAATATGATATATACAAATATTAGAATATTTATTCAGCCATGAAAGAGAATGAAATTTTGATACCTACTTCAACATGGATGAATCTTGAAAACATTATGCTTAGTGAAATAAGCCAGACACAGAAGGACAAATATTGTATGGTTCCACTTGAATGAGGGACCTAGAATAGGCAAATTCATAGAGAAAACAGGAAATAGAACAGCGGTTACCAGGGGCTAGGGGAAGTGAGGTAACTANTTGAAAACATTATGCTTAGTGAAATAAGCCAGACACAGAAGGACAAATATTGTATGGTTCCACTTGAATGAGGGACCTAGAATAGGCAAATTCATAGAGAAAACAGGAAATAGAACAGCGGTTACCAGGGGCTAGGGGAAGTGAGGTAACTAATAGTGCATGATTAGTCATTCAATTGTGTCTGACTCTTTTGCAACCCCGTGGACTATAGCCCTTCAGGCTCCTCTGTCCATGGGATTTTTCAGGCAATACTGGAGTGGGTCACCACTTCCTACTCCACAGGATCTTCCGGACCCAAGGATCGAAACTGTGTCTCCTGTGTCTCCTGCATGGCAGGTGATTCTTTACCCACTGAACCATCAGGGGAAGGGAGGAGTGCGGAGTTATTGTTGATGGGTACAGAGTTTTTGTTGGGGATGGTGAAAAAGTTTTGAGTATAGATAGTGGTGATTGTTACAAAAGACTTTGAAAGCAGTTAATACCACTCAGTTTTACACTTGAAAACGTTTAAAATGGAAAAATTTTACATCATGTACACTTTACCACAGTAAAAAAATTTCCCAGATCCACAGAATACATCAGATAGCAAAATAGGCAGAGCCACTAATATGAGTTTTTTGTTCAGCTGCAAAGCAGAACAAAACTCGCTTAGGGAAAAAGTCAAGCAAGAACACACCAAAACTCTACTGGTGGAAACTGAGTAAGATTTGAATAAGATGGGAGAGAAATTAGTCAGAGTTCTCTAGTCAGGGTTTTTAGAGAAACGGAAGGTCCTGCCACTTCCTGCCTGTGTGTGCACGCATGCTCAGTCGTGTCCGACTCTTTGCAACTCTGTGGACTGTAACTCACCAAACTCCTCTGTCCCTGGGATTTCCCAGGCAAGAATACTGGAGTGGGTTGCCATTTCCTTCTCCAATGCATGCAAGTGAAAAGTGAAAGTGAAGTTGCTCAGTCGTGTCCGACTCTTAACAACCCCATGGACTGCAGTCTACCAGGCTCCTCCATCCATGGAGTTTTCCAGGCAAGAGTATTGGAGTAGGTTGCCATTGATGGATGCTAAATCCATCACAGTTTGCTTCTTATCAGCGTTGCTTACCAATACATCTGTCACCCAGAACATGATTGGTACCAAGGGGCATTTGTCCCACTATACTCTTTATGTGTGTGCGTGTTAGTCGCTGGCTGCACTGGATCTCTTTGTTGCAGCACATGGGATCTTCAGTTGTGGGATCTAGTCCCCTGATCAGGGATCCATCCCTGGCCCCCTGCATTGAGAGCACAGAGTCTTAGCCACTAGACCACTAGAGAAGTCCCAACCCCACTATAATCTTTATCAAAGAAAGAAGTGAAAGAAAATGAAGTTGCTCATCATGCAAGTGAAAAGTGAAAGTGAAGTCGCTCAGTCGAATCTGACTCTTTGCAAAGCCATGGACTGTAGCCCATCAGGCTCCTCCATCCATGGAATCTTCCAGGCAAGAGTACTGGAATGGGTTGCCATTTCCTTTTCCAAGGAATCTTCCCAACCCAGGGATTGAACCCAGGTCTCCTGCATTGTAGGCAGACACTTTACCACTTGAGCCACCAAGGAAGACCAATCTTTATCAAACTAGCCATCTATGGGGTAGCACAGAGTCGGACACAACTGAAGTGACTTAGCAGTAGCTGTATACAAACACAGATAAGAATATCCTTGGGGCTTCCCAGGTGGCGTTAGTGGCAAGGAATCTGTCTGCCAGTGCAAGAGACATGAGTTCCATCCCTGGATCAGGAAGATCCCCTGGCGAAGGAAGTGGCAACCCCACTCCAGTATTCTTGCCTGGTGAATCCTATGGACAGAGGAGCTTGGTGGGTCATAGTCCATGAAGTCGCAAAGAGTTGGACACGACTGAGCATCTGAACAAGAATACCCTTATGTACATGTAATAAAAACAATGCTAGAAAATTTTATTCTTTTTATCAAGCTGCAAAAGGGGATCCTTGCAAAGCAAGTCTGTAGGCGCCTCCCTCATTCCCATACCATAGGCCACCCTCTTCCAAAGAGATTGCTGCTTAGCCCCTTCTTTTGAGAAATTCTAGAGGTTTTAAAGGCCATAGAAAGGCTTCCCTGGTGACTCAAGTGGTAAAGAATCCTCCTGCAGGACGAGGAGGGTTTGATCGCTGGGTGGAGAAGATCCCCTGGATAAGGTAATGGTTACCCACTCCAGTTTTCTCACCTGGAATTCCGTGGACAGAGACGCCTGGCAGGCTACAGTCCATGGGGTCCCAAAGAGTCAGAGACGACTGATCAACTAACACTCTCACTTCACGCAACATAGACACAAGGCAGATGAATGGCCCTTTAGACAAGGCTGTCCTGTTGCTCATGATCAGCTCGCCTGGAGGTTCCTGGCTGTTGGAAGCCCTCCCACGGCTGTGTCTCCCTCTTCTGCCAGCCCGCTCAGAGTGCTAAGAGGGTCTTTCCAGAACCCCTCAGTCACACTCTGAGGGTGGGGAGTTGGGGTGTCTGCCTGGCCTATCTAGATGCCAGTCCACTTAGTCCACTTCTTCAAGCCTGGCCACCCCCAGGGGGATACAGGGCTGGTCTAGGCAAGTGGAACGTGCAGGGCTGGTACCGTCAATTCGAGCATCATGAGAGGGTCTGATGACTCCAATAAGAAGTTCTTGAGTCAGCACCACCGTCCACGTGGAAACGAATTGAGCCTGGGGATGTTTAGAACCAACCACGGGGCAGAAAGGAGGGGAATGAACCCTAAATCCGGTCTCTGGTGGGCTCAGGGCTCCAGGGCCATGAGAGGCAAAGGGCGGCTTGAGATTCAAAAGCGCCCCAGACCTGTCTCCCTGGTCTTCGGCCGCCGCAGAGCCCCCGAGGGGAGGATGAGCGCCGACTGGCGGCGGCCCGTGGAGGCGGCCACAGACTGAGTGAGCCTGGTAACTTGTCACACCGAGAGCCGGCTCCGTGCTCGGCGGCGACGTTGCACAACTTGCCCCAGGGGACACCGTTCTGACAGAGTCCAGTGGAAAGTTACCCCTTGGAGTGAAGCTATGCAGCGGTCCTGTCTCAGCCTGTGAGGACCCCACAAGCCAGCGGAGGAGCGGGAACGCTTGAGCAGGGGCTTTCTGGACAACGGATTTGCGCCCAGGGCGAAGGCTGTGGAGGGCATGTTGGNCCAGTGGAAAGTTACCCCTTGGAGTGAAGCTATGCAGCGGTCCTGTCTCAGCCTGTGAGGACCCCACAAGCCAGCGGAGGAGCGGGAACGCTTGAGCAGGGGCTTTCTGGACAACGGATTTGCGCCCAGGGCGAAGGCTGTGGAGGGCATGTTGGGTCTGCCTAGAGCCTAAGTGCTTGAGATGGGGATGGAAAAGGAGGGCGGGGATATCTGTGAAGGGTCCCCAAGGCCATACTGGGGAATTCAGGTTTTATCCTGGGGCAGACATTTTAAATACAAGTGGCTTGGAGATATGCAGTTTTAGGCCAGCACAATGTTTAAAACACTTCTGAAGGACTTCCCTGGCGGTCCAGTGGTTAAGACTCCGGGCTCCCAGTGCAGGAGAGCAGACTTCTTTCATGCAAGATTGGAGGGACACGAAAGAACTCAAACCACCAGCCTGCAGGCAGCCACAAGCAGGTTCCGGGTACAACAGGGCGCAAGTGGTGGCTACTGGGCGGAAGGAACACTGAAGACTCTAAAGAGGGAACAAGCGCCATCTTGTGGCTATTTCTGGAGTAGCAGTAGAGAAGTGGGACAGTTCAGTTCAGTTCAGTCGCTCAGTCGTGTCCGACTCTTTGCGACNGAAGCCAGTGCACTGCACAGTCCCCACTTGCTGCAACTATGGAAAGCCGACGTGCAGCAACGAAGACCCAGCACAGCCAAAAACTCATAAAGAAGTCTTTAAAAAAAAAAGTACACACTGAAACTTCCCTCTCATTGTCCCAGTTCCTCTTCCCAAAAGAACTGTTTCTTTTATTTCCTCCCAGAACTAGTTTATACATATACAAGACATATATACGATTTATCTTAATATACTTAAATATATATATTTTTCTTAAAGGATAGCTTATTATAACACAGTTCAGACTTGCTTTTTCACGTCTCAGTGTGTCATGAAGAATGTTCCCGATCAGCACAAATATAGTTCCTCTTCGATTTTATAGTTGCATAGGATTCCTTTGTGTCATTGCACCATCTCTTTTATTTATGTTGAACATTAAGATTATTTTCAGTCTTTGTTATTACTGACAGTGTGACAGTGAAAAAACCTGTGCATAGGTAACTTCTTACGCATACAAAGAAAGGTACATTCCCGGAAGGGAAAATTCTGGGAAAATTTTTGCTCCTTACTGTCAAATTTGCCTACACAAAATCCATGCCAACTTTATCCCCCACTTGCAATTCAGAGCACATGTTCCAGGCAGGAATTGAGATGATTTCAACCCCACTGTGCTGAGAACCTGCCCAGGCAGCTCAGCCCCAGGGGAACAGGGGATTCCTTCCTTCCTAAACTCTTCCTTTATGACTGGAATATTCACAGACATCAAATGCCAGATTGGGTCTGTCTCCCCAACTCTGGCCTGTGAACCCCACAAGAGCTAAAATTGGGCCTTATCCACCTTTATGGCTCCAGGGTTTGGTCCTGAGCAGATGATCAATAAATGTTTATTAGATGAGTGAAGAAATAAATAAATTGGGCTCCTAGCTTCCATCTAGGAAGAAGAATTGGAAACTGTAGAATAAGGACTAAAGCTGTATTAACCTTAAGAGATTTCTTGACTCTACAACTTCCCTATGTTTAAGGGTTTTGTCTTCGCATCTGTATTTCCCTAGAGAGATTAACATTTAAATATCAAAACCCCTCTATTTGGCTGTTGCTGAGTCACATCCTTTATAATAAACTGGTGAAGACAAGTAAGTGTTTCTCTGAGTTCTATGAGCCGCTCTAACAAATTACTGAACCTGAAGTGGGGGGGGGGGCAGTAAAAAAACCCCGATGTAGAGTTGGTTGGTCAGGTGTACACGTGGGAACCTGGGCCTTGCTACTGGCATCTGAAGTAGAGGCATCCTTGCAGGACTGAACCCTTAACTTGTGGGATCTGACACTAATTCCAGGTAAGTACTATCAGAATTGGATTGAATCGTTGGACACCCAGCTGGTGTCTGGAGAGCTGGAGAACTGGCTATTGTGAGGAAAATACCCACACACTGATGTCAGAGAATCCTAAGGAAAAACAGCTCAGGCATCCCCAACTCCCAAACCAGAAAACCTGGCATGATCTTAGATGCCACACTACACTGCCCACCCTTACCGCAAACCCTGCACAAGACCTTGTCAAGTTGTCCTGATTCAGCCTCCCAAATAGCTCTCATCTCCTGTCTCTATGTTTTATTCATCAATTTACTTATCCAGTTCCACATTTACCTTTTCTGTGCCAGGTTTTATGCCAGGGATTGAAAACCAAAGACTAATGAGACCTGGCCCCTGCCTTAGGAAGATTTAAGAACAAAAATACAACCATAAAGCAATGAGTTTTGTGCAGAAACAAGAAATGCTTAAGGCCTCCTGTAGCCCAGAGCAGGAGGCCAGCTGGGAGTGGCGGGAATGTCAGTGAACGTCTCTTTTCTTTTTAAATTATTTATTTATTTATTTTTGGCTGTGCTGAGTCTTAGTTGTGGTATGCAGGATCTTTGTGGTTGCAGAATGAGGAATCTAATTCCCTGACCAGGGATCAAATCCAGGCCCCCTCCATTGGGAGTGCTGAGTCTTAGCCACTAGACCACCAGGGAAGTCCCTCAGTAAACTTTTCTTAGTGGGATGATGCTTGCATTTTAAAAGTTTAAAGGAGAACTGGCTATGCCAAGAGAAGGGAAGGGGACATAGTGAGTAGAGTAGGCAGTTTTGAGAATGAACCAGAGGTAAAGGCAACCTGAACAAGAGATCATTAATGGATCTCCCCACCCATTCTCCTCCACCGAAAATCTCTCTAAAGCTCAGTTTGACTTCCTGTCTCCCCTTCCTGATCTGTGGCCTTCCTGATCTGTGGCCTCCTCTCAGCCTCACCTCTGTTCATGAAGTTCTCAGGGTGCCCTTAACAGTATTTCCTGCCTCTGGACTTTCACCTCTGCTCTTCTGTCTGCCTGGAATTACTCTGCCTTGGTTGATGTGGCAAACCCCTATCCACACTTCAGAATGACTCAGCTGTGACTCAGACATGACGTCTTACACACAGATCTCCTCCCACTCAAGCTCACCTCTAGGGTGCACGTATTCCAGGACTGCGAACCTCATTCATTCACAAGTTCTCCTTCCTGCTCCAGCCACAGGGGTATAAGACCTTCTGCACCCACTGGCTGGCCCACAGCAGTTCTTCAGCGCTTGAGGAAACAAACGAGGGCTTCTGATCAGTGAATGTGCAGCTGATGACCCAAAAAGCAGAAGCTGCTGTAACTCCCTGAGACTATTTAGACCTAGAAGAAGTTCGATATCAGGGGGAGGCGG
>SJYA01001691.1:2143595-2154465 GCA_006410615.1 Neotragus moschatus | reverse complement strand
GGGCGGGGGTGGGGGGGGGGTGTCATGCTGACTAAAGGAGGCCTGAGCTGAGGCTCACACCTCAGTCTTCAGCCCTGCCTCACCGCCTGGCTCCAGACACAGACTGGTGCCTTCCTACAAAGGTTCTGATCTGTCTTCTCAACCAGCCTGCCTTCTCTTTGTCCTTGGATCCCTGTAGACTCTCATGTATAACCATGAGATGCCATGCCGTAGACACACTGCGTAAGGGAGATTGTGTGGTTAATACGGTTATGAAACTTGTTCTGTTTTATGTAGCATACAAATGTATTTGCATTATGACTAAGACTAGTAAAATTATTTTGTTTAAAAAAAATCCCCATTGAATTTTACTTAATTACAAAAACAAAGCTCTCTCAGTCTACAACTTTCAACAAAGTCAAGAGGGCCTTTCCTGGAAGTCCAGGGGTTAAGACACTGAGCTTCCACTGCAGGGGTCATGGGTTTGACCCCTGGTCAAGGAACTAAGATCCTGCATGCCAGGAGATGCAGTCAAAAATAAATAAATAAAGACATAAAGTCAGGAAAAGAGCTCATCTGTTTTGACCTCCCACTTCCCCAGTCCTAATCACCAGGTGTGACAACTTTTAACAGTTGGGTGTGTGTCTTGGAGACTTTCTGACCTACACAAAGGTGTGTTCAATTTTACCCCTTCTCCCCACAAAAATATACACGTATATATTTAAATAACTTGATGGAAATCTTTGTCAAAACACCTAATTCTATTTTATTTTTTTTAATAGCACACAGACACATATCATATCAGACTGTCAGCAAACCACGGACTCCAGACAAAGATAGCCCAGCACCTAAATAAAGCTTTACTGGCATACAGGCAAGCCCATTCATTTACATATTGTTTGTGGCGGGCTTTGCACTGCAGTTGCTGATATGAACAGTTGCATCAGAGACTCCATGGCCCACAAAGCCTTAAACATTGCTACCTGGTCCTTTGCAGAAAAAGTGTGCCAAGGAATTCCTTGGTGGTCCAGGGGTTAGGGCTCCATGCCACTGCAGAGAGCACTGGTTCTATTCTTGGTCCGGGAACTAATATCCTGCAAGCCATGCAGCATGGCTAATAATAATAACGATAAATAATAATAATAAAGGGTCTCTGAGTTGACAGACAGGAGTAATTGCNGGTCCTTTGCAGAAAAAGTGTGCCAAGGAATTCCTTGGTGGTCCAGGGGTTAGGGCTCCATGCCACTGCAGAGAGCACTGGTTCTATTCTTGGTCCGGGAACTAATATCCTGCAAGCCATGCAGCATGGCTAATAATAATAACGATAAATAATAATAATAAAGGGTCTCTGAGTTGACAGACAGGAGTAATTGCCAAAGTCCTTGAGATCTTGTTTACATGAAAAAGAACCAGAACACTCACCAGAAAGCATCAAACCACTCTCCAGGGGCCAGGATTAGGTGAAAACTCAGGGATATAAGACAATGAAAAAGAGATACTAGCAACTCTTAGAGATGATGGAACATAACAGAGCCCAAAAAAGGAAGGAAAGAAAAAGAAAGTTAATAATTACCAACCTCACACTAGACATGCAAGATGAATACTCTATATACAGGCGTGGTGTTCCAAATATTAAATAACCATTATGGCATGGACATCAACCAATCAGAACAGACACAGACCTTGCTGTTGTTAGCTGTCTAGTCACTAAGTTGTGTCCAACTCTTTGTGACTCCATGGACTGAAGCAAGCCAGGCTTCCCTGTGCTTCACTATCTCAAGGAGTTTGCTCAAACTCGTGTCCATTGAGTCAGTGATGCTATCCAACCATCTCATCCTCTGTCACCTACTTCTCCTCCTGCCCTCAATCTTTCCCAGCATCAGGGTCTTTTCCAGTTAGTTGGCTTTTCACATCAGGTGGCCAAAGTATTGGAGCTTCAACTTCAGGAAAAGTCCTTCCAATGAATATTTGAGATTGATTTCCTTTAGAATTGTTGGTTTGATCTTGCAGTCCAAGAGACTCTTGAGAGTCTTCTCCAGCACCACAATTCAAAAGCATCAGTCCTTCAGCACTCAGTCTTCTTTATGATCCAGCTCTCACATCTGCACATGACTACTGGAAAAATTATAGCTTTGACCATACAGAACTTTGTCAGGAAAGTGATGTCTCTCCTTTTCACTATGCTGTCTAGGTTTGTCATAGCTTTTCTTCCAAGGAGCAAGCATCTTTTAATTTTGTGGCAGGCCTTATTCATCAATAACTGGTATCATTGACCAGTGTGAGCTGCTAAATATCACACTATCCATATTAACTCCAAATTTAATCCCCCCAGTAATATGCCACCTGACAGCCAAGAAAAGCAACCTTGAGGAAAAATAACCCACACAAAACTCCTCTTCCTTCCAAGAAGCCTCAAGGATAATCCCTCCCCTTTGGACTGCCAGTGAAGCAATGATCAGAAGTTGTGCACAGTTTCAGACTGTACTGGGGAATATAAATATATGTATGTAGAGTTAAAGTTATACATTGTTATAGATATTTCCCCACAGATGATATACTAACAGCCAATAAATGTATGAAAAGATGCTCAAAATCACTGGCAATTAAAGAATTACAAATCAAAGACACAGTGAGGTATAGCTTTACACTTACTAGGATAGCTCTAGTAAAAAGATGCACAATGACAAGTGTTGGTAAGAATGTGTGGACACTGGAACCCTCATAGGCTGATGACAGGAACATTAAATTGTGCAGCCACTGTGGAAAACAGTTTGGTAGCTCCCCAAAAAGATAAACCTAGAACTACGTACTATAAATGACTTAGAAAGCCTACTCCTGGGTATACACTCAAGACACATAAAAATGTGTCCACACAACAACTTGTACACAAAAGTTCATAGTACCATTATTCAAGTAGCCAAAAGGTAGAAGCAACACAAACATCTAACAACGTATGAATGGGTAAACAAAATGTGATATGTCCACATAACAGAATATTATTCAGCCATAAAGAGAAACAAAACCCTGATAAATGCTACAACATGGATAACACTATGCTAAGTGAACAGACTCAAAAGGCCCCACACAGGCCCCATTTCTATGAAATGTTCAGAATAGGCAAATCCAGGGACTGGAAGTAAATTACTGGTACCCAGGGGCCGAGGAGAGGGGGAATTTAGAGTGACTGCTGATAGACTCAGGGTGATGAACTATTCTAGAATTAGATAGTGGAGATGGTTGCACAATTCTGTGAATAAGTAAAAACTAGTAGGTTCACCCTTTAAAATGGTAAACTTCTTGGTATGTGAAGGAAATATTTTAACAGCTACACATTGTTAGACTTCATTGTGGATTCGCTGTAACTGTTCATGCCAAAGATCTCCCTGTGCAAGAGAGAATTTTGGTACATTCCACCTGAACCTTCAGTCCAGCTAATCCTGCTAGTTCCTTTATGAAACCAAGCTCTGTGCTCAGCCCTGCTACTAAAGGGGCCTGATTCAGCCTCTGGTTCTCCCTCTCCCTGATGTGTGTGGGCCCCACATCACACACATCAGACCCAGCCCTCTGGCTTTCCCCCGGTACACACTGCCCTACTCAGCCAGGCTGCCACTCTAGGGGGGACAAAAGTTAGAGCCACTCCAGGATGGGAAATAACCTCATTAAAGAAAGAGATAAAGGGGCTTCCCTGGCAGCCCAGTGGATAAGACTGTGTGCTTCCAAACCAGGGGGCCTGGGTCTGTTCCCTGATCAAGGAACTAAGATCCAAAACAAATTTTTTAAAATAAATAAATAAACATGATTCTAACATATGAACAAGGTCAATTAAAAAAAAAAAAAGAGAGAGAGATTGAGGGGGGAGAGGGAGATGGAGAGGAGGAGGGAGGCAGGGAAGGAAGGTCCCAGGTTACTGGAAGCCAGATCTTGCTATGACTCATCTGCTTATCTTATTTGTTGCGTATGTTCTTTTGTATTTTACCTTTCCTTCTCTCCCTTGAACCCATTCATCCATCCATTCTGCCTCGCTCTCGTGGTCCGGGCACAGAACCAGGTCCTGAGGAAGCTGCAGGTGTTCTCTTTCAGGCTTGCTCTTCCCTTTGGTGAAGCATCCCCTCCTTCTCTCTCTCTCTTTTGGAACCTGCACCCCTGCATTAGAAGCACTGAGTCTTAACCACTGGACCACAAGAGAAGTTCCTCCTCCTCCTCAATTATTCCCAGCTCACATCCAGGCTGACTTTCCCCAGTGGCCATGTGGCCTCAATACTGGTCTTTCTCTGTTCCTGGAATCTGTCAGCAATGCCTCAGCAACTCCTGACAACCCGAAACCCATTCCTCCTGTCTTCCTGTTTCAAGGCCCATGTTCACTGGAGTCCAGATTCCTGCCTAAGAGACACCTCTTGCCCACAGTCTATTTATAGTGAAAGAAGCCAGGGGATGTTAGGCGCCCTCCAAGTCACCAGCTCCTCACGCTGTCCAAGGGCATTAGGGGAAGGACAATTAAGAACCTTCAGTCTTCGTCCAGACAGAGGATCGTCTGTAGTGAGGAAGAGGAGAGATGACTTCATAGGGGTACAGGACTGGATAAAAGGGTCATTCATTACAAACTGAGAGCAAAGTGGAAGAAACAGACCAAGAGAAAGCACTTGGTTTGTGAAAGGTCAAGGTGAGTCCTACAATCCAAATGCACGGAACAGAGTTTGAGGCAACATGGCGGGGGTAAGGGGATGTCCAACTACCTGGACAGTAGGCTTTTTTTGGCTGAGATGCAACACTTGAAGATCTTATTTCCCTGACCAGGGACTGAACCTTGGGCCCTAACAATGAAAACTCTGAGTCCTAACCACTGGACTGCCAGGGAGCTCCCACAATAAGACTACTTTTTTTTTTTTTCTTTTGGCTGTGCTGGGTCATCGTTGCTGCATCAGATTTTTCTCTAGTTTCTGTAAGCAGGGGCTACTCTCCAGCTGCAGTGCACAGGCATCTCATCGCAGTGGCTTCTCTTGTTGCAGAACACGGACTCTATGGCACATGGGCTTCAGGAGCTGCAGCTCCTGGGCTCTAGAGCACAGGTTCAATAGTTGTGGCGCACGGACTTAGTTGCTTCAAGGCACGTTGGATCTTCCCAGCTCAGAAATCAAACCCATGTCTCCTGCATTGGCAGGCAGATCCTTTACCATTGAGCCACCTGTGAAGCCCAGATTATTATTTTTTAATTAATTAATTAATCTTGGGGGGGGGGCATGTGGGATCTTTGCTGCAGTGGGCAGGCTTCTCTCCAGTTATGGCATGTGGGATCTTAACTCCCTAACCAGAAATTGAGCCCGTGTCCCCTGTATTGGAAGGTGGATTCTTAACCACTGGACTACCAAGGAAGTTCTAGGATTATTAACTGCCATGTCGGTCTTCCTCTTCTGGGGCCAAGCCATGCCTAGTTTAATTATATGATGATAATAACAACTACCTGGTTAGATGGTTAGGTAACATCACTGTTAATCATAATTAACAGGAGTCTGAGCAAACTCCAGGAAATAGCGAAGGACAGAGAAGGACAGAGAAGCCTGGAGTGCTGCAGGCTGGCATTCATATTTAGGATTTGAAATAGCTCAGCTGGAATTCCATCACCTCCACTAGCTTTGTTCATTGTGATACTTGCTGAGGCCCACTTGATTTTACACTCCAAGATACCCGGCTCTAGGTGAGTGATCACACCATCGTGGTTTTCTGAGTCATAACATCCTTTTTGTGTAGTTCTGTGTATTCCTGCTACCTCTTCTTAATATCTTCTGCTTCTGTTAGGTCCATACCATTTCTGTCCTTTATTGTGCCCATCTTTGCATGAAATCTTCCCTTGGTAGCTTTAATTTTCTTGAAGAGAGCTCTAGTCCTTCCCATTCTATTGTTTTCCTCTACTTCTTTGCATTGTTCACTCAGGAAGGCTGTCTTATTTCTCCTTGCTACTCTTTGGAACTCTGTATTCAGATACGCATATCTTTCCTTTTCTCCTTCGCCTTTTGCGTCTCTTCTTTCCTCAGCTATTTGTAAAGCCTCCTCAGACAGCCATTTTGCCTTTTTGCATTTATTTATGTTTTAAAATAAATATTCATATTTATTTATTTGACTATACTGGATTTTGGGGCTTCCCAGGTGGCGCTAGTGGTCAAGAACCGGCCTGCAAATGCAGGAGACATAAAAGACGTGGGTTCAGTCTCTGGGTCAGGAAGATCCCCTGGGAGAGGGCATGGCAACCTGCTTGAGTAGTCTTGCCTGGGAAATCCCATGGACACAGGACACTGCTGAGCTACAGTCCATAGGGTCTCAAAGAGTCGGACACAACTGAGGTAACTTACCATGCACACGTGTACTGGGTCTTAGTTGTGGCATGTGAGGTCTAATTCCCTGAGCAAGAACTGAAGCTAGCTAGCCCCTCTGCACTAGGAGCATTGAGTCTTAGCTATTTGACCACCAGGCAAGTCCCCCAGCGTGGCAAATTTAATCCAGTTCTACATCAAGAGTTCTAAGGGCTGCATACGGAGTAAGATTGGGGTCTAGAGGTATTGGGGAGCGGGGGCGGGATGAGGCACAAACCTGGATGTAGATCAGAGATGAGGCCAGTATGGATTTCCAAGCCTGGCTTTCTCATGAGTTCTGACGTGGTGCTGCCTGGAAGAACAAGGGCAGGAGCCAAAGGTGGTGTTCAGAGTCCCAAGGGAAAACACAGGAGAGAGCAAGACGGAACAGTAACACCTTAAAAAGGGCCAAGCCCAAGGATAGGGGATTGTGGAGAGGGCAAGAAGTGATTTCAGGAACACATAGGCACAGTGGGTGGCCCTGGGCCAGAGACTCCTGGGGCCAGATTATTAAATAAAGGCATGGCAAACAGCAACAAGAGAGCTCAAGGAACAACCCAGCTCCTAATGTGCTGCCCAGAATGAAGGTGTCCCCCGTGGGCTGCATAACAGGAAGGGAAAGGCAGAAACCGAGTATCAGAGAGCAAGACAAGGACAAGGACATTCTGAACGGAGAGTGGAGAGAAATTCTCCGATGACCTTTGGNGAACAGCAACAAGAGAGCTCAAGGAACAACCCAGCTCCTAATGTGCTGCCCAGAATGAAGGTGTCCCCCGTGGGCTGCATAACAGGAAGGGAAAGGCAGAAACCGAGTATCAGAGAGCAAGACAAGGACAAGGACATTCTGAACGGAGAGTGGAGAGAAATTCTCCGATGACCTTTGGAGCAGCTCAGATTTGGTTTTCTGCCTCCTGGGAAGAGGATCCTGATGACAGCACCCCACACGCTGGTTCAGACATAGACTGGATCCTCCCTCCCTCCTCTTCCAACCCCATGACCTGGCCTTGGGAAGGACTGGCTCAAGAGCTGGATGCGAGGAGCTTTCCTGNTTGACTATACTGGATTTTGGGGCTTCCCAGGTGGCGCTAGTGGTCAAGAACCGGCCTGCAAATGCAGGAGACATAAAAGACGTGGGTTCAGTCTCTGGGTCAGGAAGATCCCCTGGGAGAGGGCATGGCAACCTGCTTGAGTAGTCTTGCCTGGGAAATCCCATGGACATAGGACGCTGCTGAGCTACAGTCCATAGGGTCTCAAAGAGTCGGACACAACTGAGGTAACTTACCATGCACACATGTACTGGGTCTTAGTTGTGGCATGTGAGATCTAATTCCCTGAGCAAGAACTGAAGCTAGCCCTTCTGTACTAGGAGCATTGAGTCTTAGCTATTTGACCACCAGGCAAGTCCCCCAGCGTGGTAAATTTAATCCAGTTCTACATCAAGAGTTCTAAGGGCCGCATACGGAGTAAGATTGAGGTCTAGAGGTATTGGGGAGTGGGGGCGGGATGAGGCACAAGCCTGGATGTAGATCAGAGATGAGGCCAGTATGGATTTCCAAGCCTGGCTTTCTCATGAGTTCTGACGTGGTGCTGCCTGGAAGAACAAGGGCAGGAGCCAAAGGTGGTGTTGAGAGTCCAAAGGGAAAACACAGGAGAGAGCAAGACGGAACAGTAACACCTTAAAAAAGGCCAAGCCNTGGGGGCGGGATGAGGCACAAGCCTGGATGTAGATCAGAGATGAGGCCAGTATGGATTTCCAAGCCTGGCTTTCTCATGAGTTCTGACGTGGTGCTGCCTGGAAGAACAAGGGCAGGAGCCAAAGGTGGTGTTGAGAGTCCAAAGGGAAAACACAGGAGAGAGCAAGACGGAACAGTAACACCTTAAAAAGGGCCAAGCCCAAGGATAGGGGATTGTGGAGAGGGCAAGAAGTGATTTCAGGAACACATAGGCACAGTGGGTGGCCCTGGGCCAGAGACTCCTGGGGCCAGATTATTAAATAAAGGCATGGCGAACAGCAACAAGAGAGCTCAAGGAACAACCCAGCTCCTAATGTGCTGCCCAGAATGAAGGTGTCCCCCGTGGGCTGCATAACAGGAAGGGAAAGGCAGAAACCGAGCATCAGAGAGCAAGACAAGGACAAGGACATTCTGAACGGAGAGTGGAGAGAAATTCTCCGATGACCCTTGGAGCAGCTCAAATTTGGTTTTCTGCCTCCTGGGAAGAGGATCCTGATGACAGCACCCCACATGCTGGTTCAGACATAGACTGGATCCTCCCTCCCCCCTCTTCCAACCCCATGACCTGGCCTTGGGAAGGACTGGCTCAAGAGCTGGATGCGAGGAGCTTTCCTGGCAGTCTGGTGGTTAGCACTCTGCGCTGCCAGTGCACGGGGGAGGGTTCAATGCCTGGGTGGAGTTGAGCCGTTCTTACTGAGCTTTTACTGTAGCCGAAAGTGGTGCTAATCATGACCCTTTATTTTGTTGCTGCTGTTTAGTCACTAAGTCACATCTGACTCTTTGTGACCCCATAGACTGTAGCCCCTCAGGCTCCTCTGTGCATGGGATTTCTCAGGCAAGAATACTGGAGTGGATTGCCATTTTCTTCTCCAGGAGATCTTCCCAAACCCAGAATCAAACCTTCAAACCTGTGTCTCCTGCACTGGCAGGTGGATTCTTACCACTGAGCTAGCGGGAAGCCCAACTCTTTAGTTACGGTTCATCTATCCAGACTTTCCATTCTTTCTTCCTTAAATGAAATTTCCCTTTTACAATTTTTATCAACTACAACCTCTACAAGTGCCTTTGTTTTAGGCAAAATGACAAGCATCTGTTAATAGGATCATTATACGGGGGAGAAAAAAAAGGTTAGGTTGTGTTTTTTTTTTTCCTATTCTTGGGAGAAAAAAAATCATAGATATTTGTCAAGCACTTCAGGAGTGGGATCTTTGTGTACTTGTTATTCTTTGTTAAAATTTGGTTTTTCTAGGTCTCAGTCACTGAGATTTGGGGGTTTGTTACTGCAGTGTAACTGACATTTTCCTGATTGATCTAAGAGTACAGAGAAAGGACATCAGGACAGGTTTCACAGAGATGTTTGGTAAGATGAAGCCAAGGAACAGCAGAAAACAGAGAAAGGGACATTTGGGAGGTGGGTGGGGTATAGAATCACAGAGCTACACAAGCCACTGAGGTGTGATGTGGCTGTTGTATAGGACACAGAAAGGGAGTAGGGAGAGAGAGGCTGCAGGGAAACATAGAGGCCAGATGGCAACAAACTTTAAAAATACACTAAGAAGTTGCAGAAAATGAGGCTCCAACAGAGGGTTCATTGAGTTGAACCTTAGTAGGATTATATATACTAGGGAAAGAACCAGCTGCAGAATAGAAAGAGAATAGAGTGGGAAGAAGAGCAAAGACCAGTTAGGAGGTAACAGCCAGTTGAAAGTAAAGAATCCACTTGCAATGCAGGAGACACGAGTTTGATCTGTGGGTCTGGAAGATCCCCTAGACCAGGAAATGGTTGCCCACTCCAGTTTCTTGTCTGAGAAATCCCATGAACAGAAGAGACTGGAAGGCTGTACGCCATACGGTTGCAACAAGTCAGACACCACTGAAGTGACTTCAGTTCAGTTCAGTTCAGTTCATTTCAGTCACTCAGTCATGTCTGACTCTTTGTGACCCCATGAATTACAGCACGCCAGGCCTCCCTGTCCATNTCTGTGGGTCTGGAAGATCCCCTAGACCAGGAAATGGTTGCCCACTCCAGTTTCTTGTCTGAGAAACCCCATGAACAGAAGAGACTGGAAGGCTGTACGCCATACGGTTGCAACGAGTCAGACACCACTGAAGTGACTTCAGTTCAGTTCAGTTCATTTCAGTCACTCAGTCATGTCTGACTCTTTGCGATCCCATGAATTACAGCACGCCAGGCCTCCCTGTCCATCACCAACTCCCGGAGTTCACTCAGACTCACGCCCATCGAGTCAGTGGTGCCATCCAGCCATCTCATCCTGTGTCGTCCCCTTCTCCTCCTGCCCCCAATCCCTCCCAGCATCAGAGTCTTTTCCAATGAGTCATCTCTTCTCATGAGGTGGCCAAAGTACTGGAGTTTCAGCTTCAGCACCATTCCTTCCAAAGAAATCCCAGGGCTGATCTCCTTCAGAATGGACTGGTTGGATCTCCTTGCAGTCCAAGGGACTCTCAAGAGTCTTCTCCAACACCACACTTCAAAAGCATCAATTCTTTGGTGCTCAGCTTTCTTCACAGTCCAACTCTCACATCCATACATGACCACTGGAAAAACCATAGCCTTGACTAGATGGACATTTGTTGGCAAAGTAATGTCTCTGCTTCTGAATATGCTGTCTAGGTTGGTCATAACTTTCCTTCCAAGGAGTAAGCGTCTTTTAATTTCATGGCTGCAATCACCATCTGCAGTGATCTTGGAGCCCCTCAAAAAATAAAGTCTGATAGTGTTTCCACTGTTTCCCCATCTATTTCCCAAGAAGTGATGGGAACAGATGCCATGATCTTTGTTTTCTGAATGTTGAG